>JAVJIF010006077.1:0-239290 GCA_038442645.1 Agave tequilana | reverse complement strand
TTGTTACGTCCTGACCTTCTATCCATCTCTTTGTTGGTAAAAGATGTCTGGAAAGAGGGATAAAAGCAAAAGATAGATGGACTTTAGGAATCAAGGGAAGGAATATCAGGAAGAAATGGATAACTTTGTACATTGTAGTTGGAATGTATAACCGAAACTCATGTATCCCAACTACAAATTAAGATCCCATTAATTTGCAATTCGGTTGTACTGTAGGTGTGAGAGCCTAGGCTCTGATACCAACCTGTAACGCCCCGATCCGGCGGGTACGGGGACGCTACTGCGACGTATATACGCAGGTCAGAGATACCCTCACGTATATACGCTAAGCATTAGTACAAACAAGAAAAAGAGTGCGGAAGCACGTGGCAATATACATTCCAACATAAGGATTACAAAGTTATCACAGAGCGTGATATACTGGTACATGTACATTATATCACAGCCAGGTACAAAGTGAGAATTTACAATTTGTACAGCAAAAGGTGCTCACGGGCTGAGAAGAAGATCCACGAGCTTGCAGGAAGGTTCAGGAAAAGAAGGAGTTAGGACAAGTCAGCCTGCTCCGAGAAATAAGCTTGATCTTCAGTGGAGGCTCCGCTTCAGTCCAGGCTTCAGAACCTGAACATGCAAGTTCAGGGGAGTCAGAACTCCCTAACAAATAGACAGGTGAAAGCCAAATGTCGTGTAGAGTATGTGCATGGGGGATATGATCAAAACAGTGTTAAGCATCAAGAACTGTATCAAGTTACATGATCAATAAGCATGAATGGAGACATAAAAAGAGAGTGATAAGGCCCGAATAAATCTATTGTTACCATTTTCAATATTATACTTATTACTCGTTCCACCCATATGTCTAGGTATGTGTAATAGCGTCCCAGCACACATACATCCACATATAAGTAAATCGAGTTGTTATTGGAAACCAACGGGGGTATTAACGAACAATGTTTACAGTGGGTCCCGTGCATACCCGGGACCACGGCCCAGGATTGTTCCGTTGCTGGAGGACGGAACCTGCCGCAAGGCGTACAGGAGGGTCTTATAGAATGCCCTAATCAAGATGGTACCAAGAAGGAGGGAGCCAGCGCTCCCCTCGGTCGCCTGGAGGCCCTCAGGTCAAACCGGAAATGTAGTTGCACAACATACCTAAAACCACTGTAAACATGAACATATATTGATAGCCACAAGTTTCCCCCGACTCGATTCAAGTGGTTTCTTTTTATGATTTATTATGTAATTATCAATTTACGGGAAAGCAAGTGCATAACTAGATCCGGAGTTCAAGAGTACAAGAGTATTATCATTCCAAGTCACTGTATATAATACAGGACAGTAAGTATAAGATTCCCGTAAATGTGACAATCTAAAGTTAGGTATCAATATGCTATTGCGGGGTAAGTATCAAGTGGTAGCATGATGCATGCAAGTGTGCCAGGAAAATAATATAATATTAGTCAATCAAGACAAAGCAGAAAATCTGAAGGAAGGCGAGAACACTCGCCTAAAACTTTAAGAAATACACCGGAAAATTCCAAGCTCCGGAGTCCAAGTAACCAATATTATATATATATATATATAAAAAGAGAGAAGGAGAAGGATGAATCAGAAAAAGTGAGAATGAAGACGCAGGGGTCACAGACGCGGGAATTGCGCCGCGTTGATGCCACAAACGCGGGGTCTGAGACCCGCGTTTTATAATACAGGAAAAACGCAGACGCGAGAGTCGCGTTGCGTAGATGTCACAAACGCAGGGTTCGAGACCCGCGTTTTCAGCAAGGACACGAGGAGAACGTAGACGCGAGCGTAACTCCGCGTCGCGTTGATAAAAGAACGCGAGGAGTGCGTTGAAGATCTCCGCGTTTAAAACAGGAGAGAAAGAGAGAGACAGAGAAATGAGGGAGACGCAGAGAGAGAGACGCAGGAAAGAGAGAGGGCCAGACGCAGGTTTAGAAAAAGAAAGAAAAGAAGGAAAAGAAAATGGAAGAAAAGAAAGAAGGAAGGAAAGAAAGAATGAAAGAAAGAAAGAAAGAAAGAAGAGAAGGGGAGGTATGTCGATCGTGTCTTGGCCGGTGTTCGCCGGCGGCGACCGAAGTTGGCCGGAGTGGGTGGACAAGGCCCAAAAGAGAGGGTTGATAGTGGTGCAAGTGTAGTTCAATTTGTAAAAATGGGATTTTACAAACGATGTTTCGGAGGACGAACCTATAGTTCGTTGGAAAGAGGACGATGAGGAGGAGAAGATGGTATGGTTGGTGGTGGTTAAGGTGGTGTAGGTGGTGGTGGAAATGGTGGTAAAGTTTGGTGATGAAAGTGGGTTTACTTGATGTTTCTTGGTGAAAAAGAGGTTGAAGAAGGTGGTGCAGTTGTTGGAAATGGAGGAGGAGATGGAGGGGGAGAATGGTGAGGGGAATGGTGGAAGAAGTTGGTGGTGGAGGAGGTGAAAAATGGAGAGAGGTGGCGGCCAAGGGACTTGGCTGCTATTTTTCTTGGCTTGGCTGTTGTTTTTCTGTGGAGGAAGAAGGAAGAAATGCAAAGGAGAGGAGAAGATAAAATAGGGGTGTATATACATGGGGGGAAAATGATATAATATTGCCATTCCAACTTTATGGAACATATGTTCATTCAAAAGTTGTGTCTCCTCAAAAATGTTGCGTCCCATTACAAAAAGTCCGCGTCTGGCAATTAAAGCTGGACGCGGGCATTAAAGTTGCGTCCAAAAAGAAAAACGCAGGATTGCGTAAGAAAGAGACAAAAAGGCATGGGTGATTTGATCTGGGTTGATTTTTTGAGGGACATAGCATTAAATGCGGGATGGAGAGAGTCTTCACATTTATTGCTGAACTCAGAGTTGGTGGATCTCGCGTCAGGTAAGGAGAGAGAAAAAGTAAAATATCCGGATAGAATTTCGGTATCTGAGAAAAACACCGAAAACTCAGAAAGCCCGGAAAAATGAAGTATTTCGAAAGGTCTCCAAAAATTCTCAAAAATAATAAATATTATTTAAAGATTTTTAGTGAAATCGATTTTCAGAAATTCAATCTCATTTTCAAGATAAAAATCCTGAAGTCAGCCGTTGATACTGGCCTACACCGGGTCGGCCGGAATTTTGATAAATTCTGAAAATTCTCCAAAAATTCATTTAGATAGAAAATATGATTTTAAGAAATAATGTAATAGCGTTTCTATAATTTCAACTCCGTTTGTAAATTAAAAATCCGAAGGTCGGTCAGTGACACTGGTCGACACCGGTTTGAAGATTTACAATTTAATTCTGAAAAATTCCAAAAAATCATGAAAAATCTAGAATATTAAAAAATAATATTTGAAACTGAAATCGGTCCAATCCGAATACCAAAAAGTCAAATCATGCAGTACTGCTATATGAGTAAGATTTTAAATAACAAAAAATAAAAATAAAAATACGCTCAAAAAATCAGGACACATAACTGTGTACGTATACTGAGGATGGGGTGTTACAAGTATGATCTTCTGTGATCACCTATGAAAGAAAGTGGAGTGTTATGTTAACGACATTACAATCAAAAGTCGTGACAAGAACAACCATCTCCATGATTTGAGAACAATGTTCGATCTCATGTGGGCTTACCAGCTGAAGATAAACCCGACAAAATCTTTCTTGGAAGTATTAAGTGGCAAGTTCCTGGGATTCATTGTCACGTCCAAAGAAATTCTTCTTGATCAAAATCAAAACCATTCAAGATATGCACCCTCCAAAGAATCTCAAAAAACTCAGAGGCCTTCAAGGCAGGCTGGTTATATCCGTAAATTTATCGTAAACCTATCGGGTCGCTGTCAACCATTTACGCGACTAATGAAGAAAGGCGTATCTTTTGTCTGGGATGATGCTTATCAAAAAGCTTTTGAGGATATCAAAGCATACCTCACTAAGCCTCCGGTCCTGGCATCTCTTATTTTGGGAAAATCATTCTTACTTTATGTAAGAGCCATGGAACATCTTTAGGGCTCTACTCGCGCAGAAGAATGATGAAGGTGCCGAGCAAGCCATCTATTATCTCAGCAGAACCTTGATTGGAGCAAAAAGTAGCTACATCCTAGTCGAAAAGAAGTGCCTTGCTCTTGTCTTCGTTATCCAGTAGATGTGATATTACTTGGTCGGGCAGACTATTCATATCATTTCAAGAGTCAATCCTCTTCGGATCCTTATGATAAAGTCAAGTTCCCTGAACTCTAGGTTGGCTAATTAGGCCATAATGCTGCCCCAATATGATATGACCTTCATACCCCATAAGGCCATCAAGGGTCAAGCCCTCGCAGAATTTTTAGCAGCTCATCCAATTTCAGAAACTTCAAAACTACATGAAGATATTCCAGACGAAGTTATCGAAGCCAATATGACTTCAGGTGATGATGTATGGCAGCTATTCTTTGATGGCAAATCTAAAGGCAAATGCTCTAGCAGTACTAGCAGCTACATTGAATTTACCTGCTGATACTAATTACCATCTTACGGTGGCCACCCATCATCTCTTCTGTCCGAAATACGATTTAGAGGTTAGCAAAGTTCACACAACCTCGATAAATATCGAACTAAGGGACTGGTGATTTCCAATCATTGACTATGCCTTGCATGACATATTACTTGATGATCCCAGGGAAATGGTCTGCTCGACAAGGTCTACTCGATTCTACTACGATGCATTGGTAAAAACGCTATACCACCGTTCATATGACGGTATACTCCTTCGTTGTTTATCCAATTCAGAGGCACAAGAAGTAATCAAAGAGGCTCATGATGACAGGTCCGAGGCTCAAGGATCGATTGCACCAACTTTGCTATTATTAACCGACTATGATCGCCGATGCAGTCAAATACTCAAAAAGGTGTAAGGCTTGTTAAATCCATGCAGATTTTATAAACCAAACCCAGAACTGTTCCATCCCACAGTCGCAGCATGGCCATTCGAAGCTTGGAGAATTGATATAATAGGACCAATTTGTTGGCCCAAAGGCCATTTGCCCTACTTTGATGATAACAAAACATATGAAGTTAAGTCTTCTAACAATTACATCTAAATAAGTTTCAGGATTTTCATTATTACATTTGGCTTCTTCAATAAGACTCACACCATTTTAAGCCATAAAGATGATGATCGAAGTGCCTAAGCACCAAGAAGATATATACATGTGATTCACCAAGCTCAAGGATCAAGATCGCAAAGAAATCTGCTTTTTGTATCTTTAGTACAAGATTTATAGTCTAGTTAAAACCAAGAGAGTGACTTTGATAGCTCTTGAGATTCACACATGCACAAACACATTTCATTTCTATTTCTAATTGTTTTTAAAAACACTTCAACATGTTTTTCTATTTAGTTTTCAAAAATCGGTTTCGAAAAAATAGTTTTTCATTTAGAAAAGTAATTTTCACAAAATATAGTTCTACTTAGTTTTTGTGATGATATCAGATCAGATGCTGGACCTATTGTGATACAAGAACTCTATTTTGTATTTATGATCAAAATACATTTTGTTGAAAAAGAGATGGACTTCAAAAAAAATTTCAAAATTCTGACTTTCGCCTTGAGTTGGTCGACCGACCAGTCGACCGTTGACAGGGCTAATTTGCTCTGTCGATCGACTGAGCGGTCGACCGATAAAAGAGCTAAATTGCTCTATTGGTTGACCGAGCAGTCGACCATTTTTGCACAAGATTTAACTTGCATTGGTGTGCACTCCAGTTGACCGATCGGTCGACAGGCTGAGACACATTTTGTCTCTGTTGGGTCACGATCTACTGACCGGTTAATTGTTGGAGAGTGGCGCTCTCTGTTTGGTTACTCCGTCAATCAGATGGTCGACCACTAACCCTAACGGTTAATTTTTTTATCGTTGGCAGTCGACCGACTGGTCGACCGACAGAAGGATTTTTTGAGGATTTTTTTCCAAAGGCTAGTTTCTATTTTGTCTTTTCTAAGTCTATCACCAACGACCATATTAGATTTTATCTACTTGTTTTCATCCCCTATAAATAGAGGGACTGCAGAAAAAAGCAAACAACAATTTTAGAAGACACTAGAGCAAGTTTTTGTGATCAAAATCCTTTTTCTCAAAAGATTTTCATATTGAGCCAAAAGTCCACATTTTTTTTATTTGAGATTTCCTTCATATCTCTACAAGCTTTTCTCACCAAACAATCTCAAAGATCTTCATCTACTCTAACTTGGTTATAAGATTGTGTTTGTGAGCTTTTGTGATCAAGAAGAAGATCACCAATTCTTGTATTTGTGAAGTTGTAGAGGTTGCGAGCTCAAGTGAGTTAGTGAGTTCGACTGTAGGTATTGCGGCACCAAGAGAGAGATTTGTGGGTCCATTGAGTTCTTGTGGAACTTCTAAGGGTTGGCGATCTCGCAGGATCAATCTAGTAAAAATCCTTCCTTGCGGTGAAGACAGGAAAGTAGAGCGGTGGCTCGAACCTCGAAACACATCCTTACGTTTGTGATTGCTTTCTCTTTATCTCTTAATTCAACTCTCCCTATCTTGCATGCTACTATCTCTTGTGTTATAACTGCTTATTGCTAATTAACTAGTAATTATTTTATTCCGCATTGTTTTCCATAAACCTACAGCCATCACCTATTCACCCC
The DNA here is from genome assembly GCA_038442645.1 of Agave tequilana. Classification (NCBI taxonomy): domain Eukaryota; kingdom Viridiplantae; phylum Streptophyta; class Magnoliopsida; order Asparagales; family Asparagaceae; genus Agave; species Agave tequilana. The sequence continues at coordinate 232,661 of JAVJIF010006077.1, read as the reverse complement.
CCTCTAGGTGATTTACAATTGGTTAGTGATGGAGAGTGATGATATTTTTTATGTTTTATGTTTTATTTTAGAACTCTATGTATTTGGTACTCTTTTATGGACATGTAGTACTTTGATATTTTGGACTATGGTATGGACATGTGTTCTGGATTATGATATATATGATATCTTGTGTTGTTAGTTTTGATTTCCATATCTTTTTTGCTTTGTGTGGTTGTGGTATGTGGTTTGTTTATTTCTATTATGTGTACCATGTTTGTATGATCATCTTCCAACCCCACTTATTTTGAAGGATGGCGGAATTGGAGGTTAGAGGAAGTCATTTGTGCATACTACTTGTATTTCTGTATTCCTATATGCATAAATGAGATGCATAGTGCTTACATTGTAACATCATATACATATGCTTTAGATGTTGCATTTTGCTTAAACGATATATTTGCATGTGTTTAGGAGGATATTCGCTTGAAGTCTCCTTCCTATTTATGTATAATAACTCCATTTGTTTTGTCATCATCAAACAGGAAGAGATTGTTGGCCCAAAGACCATTTGCCCTAGTTTTGATGATAACAAAGCATATGAGTTATGTTTTCTAACAATTTCATCTAAATAAGTTTAAGAATTTTCATTGTTGCATTTGGCTTCTTCAATAAGACTCACACCATTTTGGAGTCATAAAGATGATGATCAAAAAACCTAAGCACCAAGAAGATATATACATGTGCTTCACTAAGCTCAAGGATCAAGATCACAAAGAAGTAAAGGCTATAGAAGATTTCTACCTTTTGTATCTTTAGTAAAAGATTTATAGTCTTGCTAAAACTAAGGGAGTGAGTTTGATAGCTCTTGAGATTCACACACACGCACGCACATATTTCATTCCTATCTCTAAATGTTTTTGAAAAAACCTCAACATGTTTTTCTATTTAGTTTTCAAAAATGGGTTTCAAAAAACGGTTTTCATTTAGAAAAGTAATTTTCACAAAATCTAGTTCTACTTAGCTTTTGCGATGATCTCAAACCACACACTGGACCTATTATGATACAAGAACTCTATTTTGTATTTATGATCAAAATACACTTTGTGGAAAAAGAGATGGACTTCAAAATATTTTCAAAACTAACTTTAGCCCTGAGTCGGTCGACCGACTGGTCGACTGTTGACAGAGTTAATTTGCTCTGTAGGTCGACCAAACAGTTAACCAATGGAAGAGGTAAATTTCTCTGTCGGTCGATCGAGCGGTCGACCATTTTTGCACAAGATTTAACTTGCATTGGTATACACTTCGGTCGACAGACCAGTCGACTGACTGAGACACATTTTGTCTCTGTTGGGTCACGGTCGACCGATCGGTCAATCATTGGAGAGTTGTGCTCTCTATTTGGGTTACTCGATCGACCGGGCGGTTAACCACTAACCCCAACGGTCAGATTTTTGACCGTTGGCGGTTGACCAACAGAAGATTTTTTTGAGGATTTTTTCCCAATGGCTAGTTTCTATTTTGTCTTTTCTGGGTCTATCTCCAACGGTCATATTGGATTTTTCTACTTGTTTTCATCTCCTATAAATAGAGGGACTGTATAAAAATCCTAACAACAATTTTAGAACACACTAGAGCAAGTTTTTGTAATCAAAATTCTTTTTCTCAGAAGATTTTCATATTGAGCCAAAAAGTTCACATCTTTATTTTTGTTTGAGCTTTCCTTCAAGCTTTTATGATCAAGAAGAAGATTACCAATTTCTTGTATTTATGAAGTTATAGAGGTTGCGGCCTCAAATGAACTAGTGAGCTCGAGTGTAGGTGTTGCGACACGATGAGAAAGACTTGCGGGTCCGTTGAGTTTTTGCAAGAACTTGTAAGGGTTGGCGATCTCATGTGATCGATTTAGTAGAAATCCTTCAATGTGGTGAAGGCAGAGACATAGAGCTGTAGCTTGAAGCTCGAAACACATCCTTGCGTTTGCGATTGTTTTCTTTGTATCTCTTAACTCAACTCTCTCCATTCTTTCATGTTACTATTGCTTACTTTATTGCAAGTATCTCTTGTATTGTAATTGCTTATTACTAGTTAGCTTGTAATTGTTTTATTCTGCATTATTTGCCATAAACCTATAACCATCACCTATTCACCCATCTCTAGGAGATTTACACAGTCAGTCCTCTGTTAGTTACAGGTCATTGGTTCATCCTTATGATAACTGATTACTTCTCAGAGTGGGCAGAGGTTGTCCCACTCGCTAAAGTTAAAATCACCAATGTGGTTAACTTCATCAAATATCATGTCATCTACCAATTTGGTGTGCCTAGATGGATCATCCATAATAATGGTCCCCAATTCGCAAGTCAAACATTCTACCGGTTATGCGACAAGTACCAGATTCAAAATACGGCTTCAACTGCTAACAACCCTGCCACCAACAGGTTAGCAGAAGCATTCAACAAAACGATAATCAAGCTCCTCAAAAAAGTTCGTCTCTGCAAGCAAACGAGATTGGAATGAGAAGCTAAGTGAATGTCTTTGGGTCTATCGAACTACGGTCTGAACCCCAACATGCAATACACTTTTTTCTCTGGTATACGGATGTGAAGCAATTATACCCTTAGAGATTCAAATACCATCACTTCGTCTTGCTTTGGCAAACAAGATGGCTGATGAAGATAACCATCGGTTACATTTCCAAGAGCTTAAGTGGTAGATGAGAAGCGGTTACATGCTCAATAATATATTGAGTTTCACCAAGCTCGAATCTCAAAGGCCTTCAATAAAAAGGTCAAAGAGAGAATTTTTCAGAAAGGAGATTTGATCTTAACTATCAGACAACTTATAGTCATGACACACAAGTCCAAAGGCAAATTCTGACCTAAATGGGACGGACCATTTGTAGTAGAGTTAGTCTACTCAAATGGAGCATATCGTCTGTCCAATCCAAACAGTGACATGCTTATGATGCCAATCAATGGCAAATTGCTGAAGAAATATCATCCCTGATCAAGTTGACATTATACCTCTGATCATTGGGGATCCCTTCGGAGTCAAACTGATCAAACATCAGGAGACAACACTGCACGGTGTCAAGAAAAGATTCCATGAGGAACGCTAGTTGCTAACTGACATCCCCGCTGAGTTACATAAAGCAACAAAACAATCCTAAGCTAAGGATAAAGGATAAAGTTGGCGTTTTTAAGCCCAACACAAAGTCCTCGACAACTTATCTGTTGGCCCGGAGGCCTTCCTCTCTAGTTTTGATGATGATTAACTCATGTAGTTATGTTTACTAATAATCTTGTGATTTTAGTTTCAGATCATGTAACAAGATATTAGTTGGTGATTGCTTCAAAAAGAGGAGTTTGGAAGCCTTCACTTGGTGATTCCCGAGCCCGAGCTTCAAGATCACTCATTTGCACTCGGTGGATCAAGTTTTGGGACCAAAAATACTTGAAGATGAAGATCGTCAAGAAGACTTAGGTATCCTTGTGTTTAGTGTGTTTAGATCCATGTGTAAAGATAAGAATAGTTGATATGCTCAAGTGCACAATACACACACGTTTTTATGTTTGGATATTGGTTTTTCGATTTTTAGTTTAACCGATATTTGTTTTCATGAATAGATTGATCAAAACAAGTTTAATTGGTTTATGTATAGTAGATGTATTCTTTCTATACATGCATGCTTAACTTTTAAACAAACTTATTTTGACCTTTCTATTCATGTATTGAAAAATCAAAGTTTGATAAAATACATGTTTTGGTTTTTGATAAAAATGTTAAGACACAAAAATAGTTTCATATGCTTGATATTTGAGTTAAAATATTTATCACAAGTTTATATATCAATGCAAAATGATAAAACTATTTTTGGAGATTTTTACAAGACTTAAAAGAATTTTTAGAAATATGTTTAACTGTTTTTCTGACCCAGTTTCTGATCTGGACTGTGGCTGACAGGCCAGGTCGGCCGACCGGACGGTCAACCGAACCAAGGGCCAGTCGACCGTTCCGGTCGACTGACGTGCACAGCCCTGCGCACGTTTGTCTGACACAGGGACGGTCGGTCGGTCGGCCGACCGAATCAGAGAGCCTTGCTCTCTGTATCTGGGCGGTCGACCGAGCGGTCGACCGAAGCAGAGAAGTCTGCTCTCTGTATCTGGGCGGTCGGCCGGGCGGTCGGCCGTATTGCCCCAACGGTGTAACGGTCCCAGCTTCTAATAAGCAAGATTAGTCCCGCAACACATAATTATCCCCAAATCTCCTCTATATCCTATTCCAGAAAAAATTCGGCAGCATCTCCTCTAAAATTTCGCTTTCTCCACATACAGAGAGTAACAGTTTCGGCTCCAAGGCCTACTTATTTCCATAAAAGATTTCGGCCCACATGGCCTACTTAACACAATATATAAAGATCTCATAAGCACCACATTCTTACCCTTAAGTAAGTTTCTACAATATGCTTATAAAATATGTTCCATTACATATCCATCAAGGCATCCATTATCAACATGTTACTACCAACATGATCACAAGTCTTAGATTCACAAACATCCCAAGCACTACAAGTTTCTAGCCTCAACTATTACAAGAAAGGAGTTACATACGATAGTAGCATCATAGCACATTTAACTAGGTAGTGCTGAAATGAAAACATACATGTATGCATATAGTAAACAAAAATAACATTTTAAGGAAGGTATGTCATTCTGCTCATAACTACTTTCCATGCTATAGTATGCCTTTTCCTTTATCCAAACCTGAAAGAGGGAAAGAAAAGGGATGAGCTCGACGGCTCAGTGAGTAAATTACATAAACACTGGAAGCATGATAACATGGATATTCTTTCATAACATACCTTGCAGGGCCCGAGGAGATCTTACATGAATGTAGATACCCAATTACCCCTATTAGGTGACCCTCTTCTACATACCGCTATTATCCTTACACAATTTTATAGTTACAAGTTACAATTGCTAGACTTCCTTTTAGATTACTAAAAGGTTCCTTCCAAGTATATACGAGAGCGAGATCGTTAATTGATCTCCTACATGGATATCTCTATACACACTCTCTTATCTTGCCCAAGCCTTTACTAATTAATATCATATTCAAACACTTACTGATAATACCATATTTCATTATTTACTAAGGCACATTCACATATCACCCTAATCATAAAGTGCTATTTTCCCCCGTCTTCTCCCACCTACCGGCTCCCGCCCGGCCCCTTCCTCCTCGTAAAAGCAACCAAGAATCATATATAGCATATGGAATAAACATACATATTTATGTAATGCAAGTGTATAAGTATGATTCACATGACCCCCGTCTTCTCTCTTCTACCGGCTCCCGCCGGCCCTTCCTCCTTATGTTTATATAAAAGTATGCACTAACATTAATTACCGTCTTCCCCCCTCCTACCGGCTCCCGCCCGGCCCCTTCCTCCTCGTAATTATGCCAAACATAAGCAATCAACATACTTATGCATAAATCATATCATCAATATACTATTGTATAAGCTACATAATTAGCATGCTTTGGTATAAGTCAAGAGATCAACATATTATCGTATAGATCACACAATCAACATGCTCATGTATAAACCACATATTCAACATACTATTATATAAGTATTGCCACAATAATTCGTAAAGATTATGATTCATGTGAAATGCATAAGTCTCAAGATTAGTGATTTAGTATTTCACATACATAGGATGTAACATAACCCCCATGTACATTTATGTCCTCTACCATTTATGTTAGAAGGACTTAGGAATCAACCACCCATCACCATGTACTTCACATATGTTACATTACATAGCTCTAATTGTTACTAATGCATAACATATACATCTTATGTCACAACTCTCTAGTGAAAAGAGAATAAGCATGCCACTAATCCCATGAAAACTAGTCTACATGTTACCTTACATTATTCTTTAACACTTTCCCCAAGTTCATCCTAACTTCCCTACATCAAGTACTTAATTTAAAGTTCATGACTATGAAAAGCATAGTGAGGATAGTAATCTACTCACTTGATAGATGATTCCTTTTAGTGCTCCTTGTTCAATCTCTCCACCCACAATCCTAGTAAAAGGGACATAGGAAAATTTCTTAGTCATACAATCAATCATAATGAAGGAAGAATTAGTGGAGAATCAATTTTACCTTCAACCCAAATTAGCCTCTAAAATTTGGGAGTTTGGAACTAATTTTTTCAGATTTAGGGCTTTTGTTTTTCCTTGCAAAACAACCAAAATTTGGTTTTTCTCCACTTCTCCGGCCAACAGAGAATCCCCCTTCGAAACCAGGCCGACTCTCGGCCTGGTGCTGTTGCGCGCGCGCGTTGCGCCGCCCCTGCGCGCGCTACGCGCGGCTGTGCGCAGCCGCGTGTGGTGGCGCGCGGCTGTGCTGCCGCCCCCTGGCTCCGGCTGGGGGTGCAAAGGAAGAGAGGGAGAGAGAGTTTGAAGGGGGAGGAGAAGAAGATAGGTGGATCTAGGGTTTTTGGGGAGAGAAAATTTTTTTTTTTTTTTTACAGAGAGGAGAGAAAACTCTCCCTCAGATCTGAACGTAAGGGAGAGGGCACTTATGCATAGAAGCCCCCATAAACTTAGTTATTAACAAGATAGCACATCCCCCAAGTTGCCACTTGGCCAAAGCTAGGATCAAGATGATCCTAGCCTTAGATCCCATCTCTCCATGCACACCTAACCCCCTCCACTAACTCCAATTAAAAAAATTGAAATACCATGTATTTAGTTAGGTATACTTTAATTTGGGAATACTTTTAGATATACACAATTTGTAAATACCTAAGATATACTCCTATTTACCCTAGTATCTTATTTATATTAGCATAAGATACCTTCATAAAATTTCTATGTATTCCTATTTATGCCATATATCCAAAATGAAAGTAATTCATTCATAAAATAAAAATACTAATTCCTTGGTATCATTATTATTATTGGTATTTGAATCAAGAAGGAGAAATCATAAAAAAAAATAATAAATTCCTTTATGACCGATGATTAATATAATTAGGAGATAAAAAAAAATCGGCTGTTACAAACGGTCATATTTCTAACCGTTGGTGGTCGACCGGGACGGCCGACCGCAAGCCTGTCAGGCTGCCAGGTCAGCCTAACGGTTAGTCTTCTTTTGGGCCTATAAATACCCCATTTCTTGGGGTTTTGGCTAAAATTTTCTGAGCTAATTTTTCCCTACTCTCTGGTTTTAAAAAGAAGTTTTCAAAAGAGTTTAAATAGCAAAAAGATTCATTTTGTTTGTTTTAAGTTTTTTGTTATTTTCAAAGGAAATAGGTTTTTGGGAAATTGTTTTATTGTTCTTCATTTCAATATCTATTTGGTATTTTCCCAAGAGTATTTCTTTGATCAAAACACTAGTTTTTCACACTTGAGCTTATCTTCTATCCTATTCTATTTAGGATCTTTGTTTGTGGAAAAAGGAAAGAGGTTTGTGGTTGAGACATACCACTTATTGTAAACCCTTGATTTCTTGTGTTGCTCCCTCTTGGTAGAGGTTGAGGTTGTTTTATTGGGTTGGTGTTTGCTCCCTCTTTGGTAGAGGTGGAGATTGTTGTTTACTCCCTCTTGGTGACGTGGAGTTCGAGTTTGGTTTGTATCCCTCTTCGGTAGAGGTGATTGGTTGTTGTTTGGCTACGGGCCTACCCTTCGGTTGTGAGGCGGTGTTTGAGAGAGGAGTTCGGTACTCCCTTTGTTGTAACAAATCCTCCTCGGTGGAGGTTCCCTCGGTGGGAGATAGTGGATTGGAAATGCTTCTCGGTGAAAGCGGGGACGTAGAGCTAGGGGCTCGAACCTCGAAACATATCCTTGTGTTTGCGTTTGATCCATTGTCTCTCTAACTCTCTCTCTTTATTTGTGTTGTGCATAGCATCATTCATTCATATCTTGTATGCTTGTGTTGTTCTAGCATTATCACCTATTCACCCCCCCTCTAGGTGATTTACAATTGGTATCAGAGCCTACGCTCCTGATACTTAGGCTTAACATCCTAGGAGTGAGATTCTTGTTTGCTAATCTTGTTTGCATTTGCTTGTTTGCACACATTTAGTTTACATCCATGGACTTCATGACCCCACCTATGTTTGACCCTTCCAACATTCTTGTTTGGAAGACTAGGATGTCCATATACCTCCAAACCCTAGGTTATAAGGTTCACCTTGTCATTACCAAGGAATCCTACCTTAGTGATAGCAAGCATATAGGGGCCAATGCACAAGCCCTTGAGGCCATTAGAAGCACGCTACCTAAAGATTATCTTATGCATGTTTCTAATCTTGATTCCGCTTTTGCAGTGTGGAACAAGTTGACAACAACCACCACCTCCGAACTTCAAATGCTAATCCAACAATAAGAGGAATCTAGTGGAGATGAATCCGAGCCGCAACAATGCTATACGGTCCAAGGGAATGACTCCCTTGAGGTACACTCGGAAACCCACTTAGATGATGATGATGCTAGTTCTTCAAATGATTTTGTTGATCCCCATGCTTTAAATGAAGAACTATCTATAGTTTGTGAAAAATTAATTGAAAAATATAAAGTTTTGAAAAAGAAAAGTCTAGGAATTGAAAAAGAAAATAAAAGTTTGCATTCTAGACATGACAAGGTTTTGCAAGAGAAAGAGGAGATTTCTAATGAAAGGGATTCATTGAAATCTCAACTTGAACTTGCACTAAAAGAGAATAAATTTTTGAAAAATAAAAATGATTGTGATAATATTTTGAAGAAAAATGATGTTTTGTCTTCAAAAGTTGAATTTATTTTAAAAGAAATGATTCTTTGAAAAGAGCAATAATTTCATTACAAAAGAGTTAGAAATTTGATTAAATAAAAATAAATCTTTGAAAAATGAAATTGTTTCTCATGTTTTCCATGCTAGGGTAGTTTCACCTAGATCACCCCTTGCATGCTCCACTTCTTCCTTGATTAAAAATGATATAAATGTTTTGAAGAAGAGTGTTGATTGTTTGGGCTCCACTTTGAGCCAATGTGTAGTGGGTCATACACGTTTAGAATCTTTGTTTCGAAAGAAATAAGTTCCATCTATTCATGCACACCCTCCACGGCATACACATGCTTCTCACGGACACCATAACACGATGTATGCTCATGTGTACAATTGTACACATTGTGGACGTAAGGGCCACCTTGCTAAATTTTGCTATGATAGAATACATGTTTCAAATTTAGCAAAGAAGTTTATTTGGGTTAGAGAAAGTACTAATCCCCATGACCCAAAAAGTTGTGGGTACCAAAGACCACCCCTCTTATGTTTGATGTAGGTGTGGGCTCTCGCATGACGTGAGAGCGATGGTACCTTGGAGTGGATGCATTCTGAGCTTCATGGAAATCAATTGGATGCATCACTTTCAAGGGAAGTTTGGTGGGAAGACCACCTTGTTTTTGGAGATATGGAGAGTTGCCTCATAGGTTTTGATAACGATTCCTAACTCCTTATTATTGTTTACATGCTTTCCATTTCATTGTTTATAACATGTTTCATTGTTTATTGATTATTATGAAAATGCCATGATTATTAGACTCTTGACATACATGTATAGTATTTGAGACACCCATGTTTATATGGACCCATATTTAGTGTTCTCACCTTGTTTAGCTATCATGTTTATCATAGGTTTAATAACATGTGGATTTACATAATAATCATGTTTATGTTTATCATGGTGATTTATATCCCGTTTGATGCTTCATGATTTGAATATATGTTTTAAATGTTAGTTTTCATTAAGACTAGGTATATATTTGTGCATATAGTGAGCCATAAATAAATCTATATATGTTTGAGCTTGAATGCTTATTTAAACCCATTAGATGTGCTAGTATAGTCTAGTTTTGATGATCCATACATTTTAAACTTGTATCCCCATTTTGGTTTTATTTTATGATCATGTGTTTTCATTTTATGTATATGTCTATTTTGTCAAAATTTAAGATATACATGTATACCCCTTGAGTCATTTGCTTTTCATGCAAATCTATACATATGGACTCAATTGTGTTTAGAGATATGTATGTATGCTTTTTGTGTTGACAAATCATACATATATCTTGAAATGAAATTTGTTTTAATGGAAATTTAGTTTTTCATGTTTCCATGTGGTTATGTTTAACTTCATGTATATGTCCATTTTATCCAAATTATTGTTTATACATATACATCCTTTTGAGCCACGTGCCTTCATGCATATATCTTTGTGGACTCGTTGTGTTTGGATATGTATGTATACTTTAATTTGTATAGGACATACATATACCTTGAAGATTAAATAGTTTTGATGATTTTCATGTTTTCTTGTTTCAAGGAATATTGAGCTTATTGTCCATCTTTCATGATTATGGTCTTCACATCTTATTTGTACACTCACATTTATTGTTTACTCATGTGTTTATTTTCATGAGTCATATTTATGTCTAATTGATTATGAGTGTTGACTATTTTGTGAATTTCATATTTATGAAAAACAATTTTGTTTTATTCCTTACTTGAAAGATTTCATACTAGTTTACAAATTTTTCATTTAACTAGTTCGTATTCTTCATTCTGGTAGAGTTTTTCAAACACACTTTATTTTTCAAATCTCTTTTTTTTGAAAACCTTACCTTCCAAGGGTGGTTGGATGGGAGATCATGCTCATATATGCTTTATAGTGAAAATCATTTTAACTTGAACATAAATGGGTGGTAGATAATATGAGATATACATTTGATATTATTGTTGTTTCAATTGGTATCATTGGATTCTTTCAATTGGTATCAATTTTGACCCTTATTGTATACTCATATATTTCATATATGTATGCTTGCATTTCAAAGAATATCAATTTCAAATTGGTATCTACTTTTCATACATATATATGTTTTATTTGTGCTTATTATATCCCTATATCTTTAAGCACAAAATTTTGTTTATGCTAAAGCTTGAGTTTTAACTTTGTTTCAATTGATTCAATTTTCAATTGGTATCTTATTTCAAGCTTACGCATTGTTTTTATTGGTATTTCATAAAGGGGGAGAAAATTTGATTTTCATATTTACAATTGGTATTTGTATTTCCACTCCCTTGCTTTATGATAAAAATAAAAAATTTTAAATTGATATCATATACTTAAAAAAATACTCTCTTTTGATATCAAGATGTTTATTTGAATGTTTTAAAATTTGGTATCTCAAAATTTTGTTTAAAGAAAAATTCAAAAGTTTTGATTTGTATTGCCTATATGCAAGGAGAGCTTAACATCTCTTTTACATATAGATTCATGATGAGTGTATCTTATATTGAAGAGCTTGACAATCTCTTCTTTATGTGGTACACGTGTGTAGGGGAGCTTCATATCTCCTCTTATGCATTGCATAGTGTATATTATGTGAATTAGGGCTTGTCATCCCTCCTTCATGTAATGTATCTATGTAGGGAAGCTTCACATCTTCCTCTTCATGAATGTATATCGCATATACCATTTATTTTATTGATCTATGTTTACTTTCAATCGGTATCAAAATGCTACTTTGACATATTTTCAATTGATATCTTAATTGATTGTCACCCCTATTTGGTTTTGTTTTTGTTTTAGACAAAAAGGGGAGAACATTATTTTTATTAACCCTTTGTTGATTCTCTGTTTCCAACAAAAAGGGGGAGAAAATTTTATTAATTTGGTTTTGTTTTTACCCCTTTATTGATGATTGACAAAAAGGGGGAGAATTATTTGAGAAGTTTTATATATGCATGTTTATGTTTCACATATATTAAGTTTAATTTAGTTTAATTTTAATTGGTATCTAGAGCATGTTTTATTTTTGAACATTTCATTGGTATCTAGAACCTTTTATTGTTTATACATATCTATGCATGTTCCATGTTTAATATTCATTGCATATTTATATTTATTATGTTTATGCATGAGTTAAGGGGGAGCTTCTTTGAAGCTTAACTTTAATCCATCCATATATAACTCCATGAGTTTTGTCATCATCAAAAAGGGGGAGATTGTTGGCCCGGAGGCCTTCCTCTCTAGTTTTGATGATGATTAACTCATGTAGTTATGTTTACTAATAATCTTGTGATTTTAGTTTCAGATCATGTAACAAGATATTAGTTGGTGATTGCTTCAAAAAGAGAAGTTTGGAAGCCTTCACTTGGTGATTCCCGAGCCCGAACTTCAAGATCACTCATTTGCACTCAGTGGATCAAGTTTTGGGACCAAATCAACTTGAAGATGAAGATCGTCAAGAAGACTTAGGTATCCTTGTGTTTAGTGTGTTTAGATCCATGTGTAAGATAAGAATAGTTGATATGCTTAAGTGCACAATACACACACACGTTTTTATGTTTGGATATTGGTTTTTCGGTTTTTAGTTTAACCGATATTTGTTTTCATGAATAGATTGATCAAAACAAGTTTAATTGGTTTATGTATAGTAGATGTATTCTTTCTATACATGCATGCTTAACTTTTAAACAAACTTATTTTGACCTTTCTACTCATGTATTGAAAAATCAAAGTTTGATAAAATACATGTTTTGATTTTTGGTAAAAATTTAAGACACAAAAATAGTTTCATATGCTTGATATTTGAGTTAAAATATTTATCACAAGTTTATATATCAATGCAAAATGATAAAACTATTTTTGGAGATTTTTACAAGACTTAAAGAATTTTTAGAAATATGTTTAATTGTTTTTCTGACCCAGTTTCTGATCTAGACTGTGGCTGACAGGCCAGGTCGGCCGACCGGACGGTCGACCGAACCAAGGGCCAGTCGACCGTTGCGGTCGACTGACGTGCACAGCCCTGTGCACGTTTATCTGACACAGGAACGGTCGCCGGTCGGCCGACCGAATCAGAGAGCCTTGCTCTCTGTATCTGGGCGGTCGACCGAACGGTCGACCGGAGCAGAGAAGTCTGCTCTCTGTATCTGGGCGGTCGGCCGGGCGGTCGACCGTATTGTCCCAACGGTCATATTTCTGACCGTTGGCGGTCGACCGGGACGGCCGACCGTAAGCCTGTCAGGCTGCCAGGTCAGCCTAATGGCTAGTTTTCTTTTGGGCCTATAAATACCCCATTTCTTGGGGGTTTTGGCTAAGATTTTCTGAGCTAATTTTTTCCTACTCTCTGGTTTTAAAAAAAAAATTCAAAAGAGTTTAAAGAGCAAAAAGATTCATTTTGTTTGTTTTAAGTGTTTTGTTATTTTCAAAGGAAATAGGTATTTGGGAAATTGTTTTATTGTTCTTCATTTCAATATCTATTTGGTATTTTCCCAAGAGTATTTCTTTGATCAAAACACTAGTTTTTCACACTTGAGCTTATCTTCTATCCTATTCTATTTAGGATCTTTGTTTGTGAAAAAAGGAAAGAGGTTTGTGGTTGAGACATACCACTTATTGTAAACCCTTGATTTCTTGTGTTGCTCCCTCTTTGATAGAGGTTGAGGTTATTGTATTGGGTTGGTGTTTGCTCCCTCTTTGGTAGAGGTGGAGATTGTTGTTTACTCCCTCTTGGTGACGTGGAGCTGGAGTTTGGTTTGTATCCCTCTTCGGTAGAGGGTTGGTTGTTTTATTTGGCTACGGGCCTACCCTTCGGTTGTGAGGCGGTGTTTGAGAGAGGAGTTCGGTACTCCCTTTGTTGTAACAAATCCTCCTTGGTGGAGGTTCCCTCGGTGGGAGATAGTGGATTGGAAATCCTTCTCGGTGAAGGCGGGGACGTAGAGCTAGGGGCTCGAACCTCGAAACATATCATTGTGTTTTTGTTTGATCCATTGTCTCTCTAACTCTCTCTCTTTATTTGTGTTGTGCATAGCATCATTCATTCATATCTTGTATGCTTGTGTTGTTCTAGCATTATCACCTATTCACCCCCCTAGGTGATTTACATTATCATGCTGAGGGAAACAGCATGGCTTGCCCAACTCAAACGGTAGTTGGTAAAGGCTTACCAAATCCGTTAATAACTGAGGATTTGCTAAAAATCCTAAGGGAGCTGATCCCATTTGATTCCTTCAGAATTCTCTACCAATTCCCTTCCATAAAATGGTAGATCCACAAGGCAAATAAGTTATGTTAAAGTTTTCACCTCTGACTTTTCCTTCATCTTAGGAGTATTATTTTCCTTTTCCCCAGCAGGATCAATCCCCCAAACGAATTTTGGGAACACTGTTTCCTATTCTCCGACGGAATTCTTTAGCAATTTTCTTATATTTTACAGAGAACGGTCAATTCCACTAGAGTTTCTTGCCAATTTCCGTTCATGAAATGGTAGGTCCACATCAAACTATAATTATTTTTTCAGTAAAATGAACTACAGATCAAGCATGTCACGTTAACATTAAACCACTGATAGTAAAACCTTTGAATATCCCTGGCAGGTTCTGCTAATATCTCCAGCAGATCAAACTCCACTTGCCAATCTCTCCAATAAAATGACAGTCCACTCAAATTATTGTTATGTTCAAACACCTCTAATAGTAAATGAATCTTTGTCAAGTTAACATCAAACCTCTGACAAGTAATTTTTACAAATCCCCAAGCGGAGAAGTTGTCATGATCAATTCGGAAAAATCTTCTTTTAATTCCCCAATAAGAAATTTGGTTGTTATGTTAATGTTTACCTCTAACAACTTTTCAGGAAATAATCATCTCCCTATCAAATTCCCATAGAGTTCTTTATGTTACGTTAACGATTACCTCTGACATCTTAGAGAATGATAAACTCTCTATAACCTCTTGTAGGATTCTTTTTTCTAACTCCCCAGTGAGTTTCTAGTAGACTCCCTTCAAAGTCTATTATTATCTTTTTCAGTCCGCACTGGACTTTTCGGTTGTCATGTCAACATTATCCTCTGAAAATTTCTTTTAAAAGTGATTCCCTAGGGAAATACCATTGTTCCCCACGGAAATTAAAATCAAATCACATTCCCTAGTGGAATAACTCAGTCTTACTATCATGTTCAGCTTATCACCTATGAATAGTAGAAATTCTGAGCTTGGAGGTTTATCAATCGGTTATGTCCATATTACCTCTGAACCGACAGATGTCAAGTCTCATCTTTCAATCCAGTAGGGACTACTCTTTTGTCGTTATGTCCAGTTCGCCACCTCTTAACGGTAGGGTTTTGAGTCTAATAACTCCCAATTAGTTATGTCTATATTACCTCTGAACCGATTAGTGCCTAAATCTCTTCCCTTTTGTGGTACTCTAACTGCCATGTCCAATCAGTCACCTCTAAACAGATGAGTATATAATCTTATTCTCCTTCCCCCTTCAGGGTTGGGAGTTCTTACTGTCAAGTTAATTTGACTATCTCTGAACAGCAAATTGTGAGCCCGGTGTCTCTTAGTTGGTCATGTCTAAATACCTCTGAACCAAATGGGTGCCCAGATCCAATTCACATTTGCAGTCCCCAGTGAGCTAATTGTTAAGTTAATACGACTATCTCTGGCGGTAAATTCAGAATTTAGTGTGTCTTACTTAATCATGTCCAGTTAACTACCTCTGAATAGACGAGTCCCTAAAATCAAGTTCACCTTCATTTTGTCATCATGTCAGTTTATCACCTCTGAATGGCAAAATCCTGAGCTTAGTGGCTTCTCAATCGGTCATGTCCAGTCCACCACCTCTGAACCGATAGATAATCAAGTCTCCCCTTTTTTGTTTACTGTTATATCCAGTTGATCACCTCTAGACAGTAAACACTCCGCGTTTGGTAATCTCTAATCATTTATGTCCAATTCATCACCTCTGAACCGATGATTACCTAATTTCACCCTTCTTTGTTGTTATGTTCAATTCACCACCTCTGAACGATAAAATCTCATGTCTGATGATTTCTAATCAGTTATGTCTAGTTCGTCACCTCTGAACCGATAATTACCCAATTTCACCCTTCTTATCGTCATGTTTAATTCACCACCTCTGAACGACAAATATCTAATGTCTGACGATTCCTAATCAGTTATGTCCAGTTTGTCATCTTTGAATTGACTTTTTGGATCTAGTAATTCCTAACAGATTCCTAAATCTACCCTTTTTTAATCCCTAGTGAATTTTTATATTTGACTAACTTTATTATGTTCTTAACCTCTGAATAATTTCAGTCAAATTTGTATTTTCTTCAGAAATTCATCTTGGTAAATTTCACCCTTTTTAGGTTTTTCAAAAGAACTTGCATACTAGGTTCTCCTCTACGGGAGACTTATATTACTTATGAGTAATTAAACAAGCGAATGCAGAAGAAGAATGGAGAAGAGTAAATGAGTCAAAGACAAATATTTTATTGATTCAAAAAGGAAGATACATTGATGATACATCAAGATTGTCTCTCATACAATTTATACTTCAAAAGCAGGCGACTTGTTGCTCTACATCCAGAACAGTAGATCTTCCATTCTTTCTTTTTGAAAACAACGGCGCTTCTCGAAGTCAAAATCCAGTAGGATATTCTAATTACACCAGACCAACTGGACACGAAAAGCCTCCCTGTCATAAGGCCATAACTCTTCGCTTAGTAAGAGATTTTGTCATCAGAAAGTCATCCAGCGTGGGTTCTCCGTCGCTGTCACTTCTTTGAACAAGTTTGGTGAAGGGAGAATTCGAGACTTTACTAGTGACATCCCCTTTCCTGTGACCTTCAAGTGTCCTGTGCGGAGACCCAGCAAAAGAGAAATATTGGTGGAAGCAATGACGCAGTTCTCCATGCACGTTGAGCACAAAAATACAAGTTTTCAACTGAGTGGACCATTTTGAATAAGCAATTGTCGGCCGATGCCTGGTGTGGTAATTCTGAACACAAGATTTAGCCTGCTGAATATGATACTATCATCGTCATTGAGCATGGTCGTGAAAATGATGATGCAAAATGCATGTTGGTCTCCTCCTGGAATTAGTGCCTTCTGCTTCAGTCTGCTCTTCCCACTAATAAGTAATGTCTGAACTTAAAAATAGAAATTCAAACTTCTGTCCACCCTCGTCGCCAAGTCGAAGAGATTGAGAGTATAATGCACTATAAAATAAAGAAAAGTGAACGTGTTACCCCAGACAAGAGAGGAAGTGCTCCGCTCCCTGAATAAAGTTGACCCAGACCCAGTTTCGTTCTTAGGTCAAGCTTCGCACTACACAGAGGCAAAATGTTAAAAGTCCTAAAGGGTTAAGCTTCACTTGAAACTTGAAAGTCACTTATGCCTTGAGAAAGGCTAAAGGCATAACCTCGCTTACATGACTAAGCTAGCTGAGCCTTAAAAAAGGCCAAGGCATAGCCTCACTGACATGACTAAGCTAGCTGAGCCTTAAAAAGGCCAAGGTAGAGCTTTGCCTATATGACAAGGTCTAGCCTCACCTATATGGCAAGGTTAGCCTGTCCTTAAAAAGGCCAAGACATGACCTCGCTTATACGGCAAGGTTAACTTGACCTTAAAAACACCAAAGCTTAGCCTCGCCTAGATGGCAAGATTAGTTTTGCCTGATCAGGCAGGTCTTAAGCTTCGCCAAGAAGCATGAAAAAGGCTAAAAACTTTTTTGTTGGTTTCAAATTCACCAAATGCAAAGATTTAGGGAATTCAATCCCTAAAATAGCTGGTAAAGCTAAAATTTAGGGAGATAAACTGCCCAAAGTTACCATTTAATTAGTGGAGTTTCTGAACAACCGAAACTTACGGCTATAGGTCGGGTAACAACCAGAGTGAAGGTCTTTATTGCCTCAGGGGCCTCAGCCTCCTTGCCTGGACGGTGTAAAGATGCCATGGATCTCGATTTTGGAGAAATGAACAGGGTGAAGACCCTGGCGTTTTCAAAAGTCAGCAAGGAGAGAAGATAGAGTTTTGTTGAAGACTCCTTGAAAAGAGAAAAAATATTTCTCTAGAAAAGGACTGTAAAGGTCCTATTTATAGGCCCATTGCTTAACCTTGCCTCTGCTGCTTCAAATTTTGAAGCGCCGGTGAGGCTAAATCACTTGAGTGCTTAGCCTTGAAAAAAGGAAGTAATCTTCCTCATAATGAAGGCGAGGCTGCTTAGCCTAGGAAAAGGGAGTAACCTGTTTCATAATAAAGGTGAGATCGTTTAGCCTCGAAGAAGGGAGTAATCTCCATCATAATGAAGGGGGGCTGCTTAGCCTCGAGAAAGGGAGTACCCTTGTAACACCCCGCTCTGGAATACGTACTTAATTGCGTATTCTTATTTTTTGAATGTATTTTTAATTTACTTCCTGTATTTGTTTTGTATTATGAGATATTTATATGATCGTTTTGCCTTGGATCTGGATTCGGTAACTCGGAGTCAGCCCTAGTCTGAACCGGGAGCCCGATCCTAGAGTATTGCTCGATTTGATCTTTCTGCTATTTTGATTTAATCAATTTCAGTTTTAAATATCATTTTTCAATATTCTAGATTTTTCATGATTTTCTGAAATTTTTCTGAATTAAGTTATAAATCTTCAAAACCGGGGTCGACAAATACCGCTGCTCAATTCTCGAATTTTTAATTTACAAACAGAGTTAAAATTCTAAAAATAGCTTTCTCATAACTTCTTAAAATCATATTTTCTATTTAAATACTTTTTTTCTATTTTTCTAAATTTATCGAAATTCCACTAGTTTGGTATCGGTCAGTCTCACTAGTTGATTCCAGGAATTTTAATTTATAATTGGAATCAAATTTTTGCATTCCGCTTTTATATTTCTTTTTAGAATTATATTTTCTCCTTTCAGGTATTTTCTGAGATTTTTCAGATTTTATCAAAATCCGGCCGACCATGTGTAGACCAGTATCGACGGTGGACTTCAGGATTTTTATTTTAAAAATGGGATTAAATTTCTAAAAATTGATTTCACCAAATATCTTAAAATAATATTTATTATTTTTAAGAATTTTTGGGAAGCTTTTCGAGCTAATTCAATTTTCGGGCGTTTTCAAAGTTTTCGGTGTTTTTCCCAGATAGCGGAATTTATCCAGATATTATATTTATATTTCTCTCATTTTCTCTCTCCTTCCTCAGACGCGAGTCTCATCAAATCTAAATTCGATCAATAAATATAGAGATTCATTTTTGTTCTGCATTTAATGCCTTTCAAGTCAGCTCTGACCAAGTCATTACGACTTTTGTCCTTTCTGTTAAATGCAGCATTCGCGTTTTTCCCTGAACGTGAGTTTCATCCTCGCATCTGAGAAATTGCCAGACGTGAGTCTCAGTTGAATGAGGACGGGGCTCACTTTTTTTAAAAGAGACGCAACTCATTTATGGGGATGGCAAAGTTGTAATAATCAAAACTATATACCTCCCCTTTTTCTTTCTCTTTCATTTTTTTCCTTTCTTCCTTCTCCATTTCTAGCCAACAGCAAACGAAATGGCAGCCCCAAAGCCACCGTGCCTCCCTCCTTGGCTGGCCACTCTCCCCTCCATGTCCACCACCTTCACCACCAACTCCTCCACCTTTCTCTCCTCCATCTCCTCCACCATTCCAACAACAACAACACCATCTCCACCATCTTCTTCTTCCTCTTTTCCACCAAGAAACCCATTAACCTCCAAAGCTTCACCACCATATCCACCACCACCTACACCACCTTGGCCATCACAAACTACGCCATCTTCCTCCCCTCGGAGAGCTCTTTCTAACGAGCTATAACATTGCTCTCCGAAACCCCTTTTGCAAAACTCCATTTTTCCCACTTTAACTACACTTGCACCCTATAATTTGCTTGGGCTTGAGCTTTGGCCACCATCTCCAGCCAACTCCGGCCGCCGCTGGCGACCGCCGGCCATGGCCAACCATCCCCCTTTCCCTTCTTCTTTCTTTTCTTTCCTTTCCTTTCTTTATTTCTTTCTTTTCCTTGTTTCTTTCTTTCCTTTCTTTTTCCTTTCCTTTCCTTTTCCTTTTCCTTTTCTTCTCTGTTTTTCCCTCCTTCCCTGCGTCTCACTTTTCCCTATCCATGCGTCTCTCATCTCTCTGTCACTCTATTTCTCTTGTGAATGCTAGACGCGGAGTTCACCCCGCGTCTAGGCAATTCCTTAACGCGAATCTTCGCGTTCTTAATATTTGTATAACGTAGCCTTTGCGTTCCTGTATTGACGCGACGCGGAGCTCATGCCCGCGTCTGTGTCCTTCTCGTGTCAACGCGACGCGGAGCTCATGTCCGCGTTTGTGTTCTTCTCATGTTAACACGACGCGGAACCCACGTCCGCATCTGCGTTCTTCTTGTGTTATAGCTTAAACGCGGGTCTCATATCTCGCGTTTGTGGCATCTACGTTACGCGACTTTCACGTCTGCGACCCCGCGTCTTACTCTCAACACCGCATCTCCCTGTACACACTCTCTCTCCCTGTATTCTCTCTCGCTCTGCACTCGCTCTCTATTGACTTCTCTCTCTAGCTCTCTCTTTCTCTCTCCTCTCTCATTCTCTTTCTCTCTCTTGATTTCCTTCTCTTTATCACTTTCTCTTAAACGCATTACATGTTTGTTACCTGAATTCTAGAGATCAGGGATTTCACTGTGTTTTCTAAAGATTTAGGCGAGTGTTCTCTCTTTCCTCTTGAGTTTCCCGCTTCGTCGGATCAACTTGATTATCTTATGTATTTGTATCTGAAACTAACACCTTCTCTGCAGGTATCCTAACCACTGGGTACAACCTTTGAGGTTTAAAGTCCTCTGGACTTTCTCTATGCTACGCTTGGTAGGCGGACCTAGCGTCAACACTTTACCGCTTACTCTGTTCGAGTATAGTATAGCATTCATACGCTTGCTGCGACACGTGTGTCTAGCTACGTTGCGAGCGATAACCATGCCGAGTGTGATAGCATTTAGTGTTGTACATTAGCTTCGCTCTAGTTTGCTCAGCTCTGCTTGATTGTGCTCAACTATTATTCTATCACTTGCCAAGTACATGCTTGATATATTAACACTTGACATGCTATTACTTGATATTTACCATCTACATGCTAATACTGGACACCTGTTTGTATCACTCTCACGATATGTTATCACGTGACACCGACATGCTACTACTGACACCTGCTTCTTGCTATGACATGACTTATCACTTGCCTCCTGAAATACTAATGCTTGATCTGTGACTATCACATTTACGGGAATACTATACTTATTATCCTGTATTGCATATAGTGACTTGAATCTTATACTTGTTATCCTGTATTATATACATACAGTGACCTGAATTTATAGTACTCATGTACTTCTGAATTCCTGATCATGTCTTACACCTGCTATTCCCGTAAATTGATAATTACATAATAAATCATAAAAAAGGAACAACTTGCATCGGGTTAGGGAAAACTTGCGGCTATCAATATATGTTCGTGTTTACAGTGTTACTAGGTATGTTGTGTAACTAAAACTTTCGGTCTGACCTGTGGGCCTCCAGGCGACTGAGGGGAGCGCTGGCTCCCTCTTCCTGGTACTATCTTGATAAAGGGCATCCTATAAGACCCTCCTGATCGCCTTGCGGCAGGTTCCGTCCACTAGCAACGGAACAATCCTGGACCGTGGTCTCGAGTATGTACGGGACCCACTGTAAACATTGTTCGTTGATACCCCCGTTAGTTTCTAATAACAACCTTACTTTACTCAGATGTGAATATATGTGCGCTAGGACGCTAGTTCACATATCTAGACATCAGGGTAAGACGAATAGTAATAATAAAAGATGCCAGTTATGAATCCAGAGTATGCTTTGCTATGGTTGATTGTATCGGGTTTTACTTCATATTTTCAGTTTTATGATTATTATATATACCTGTTCACATCCTGGTTTACCACTTGAGTTCTATTCCATCAGTCTCCTGCTCTTATCTTATCATACCATGAGTATTCCCTGCTTGATATCAATTGCTGTATATCTACTTGCTCCTGCATGCTTGTACTCACGACATGGTTTTCAATGCATATTTATGACTTAGATTTATCGATACACATGTGCTTATCTGAGCACGCCATCTGGCTTTCGCATTACCACTCGCCGGGGAGTTCTGACTCCTCTGCTCATGTCCAGGTTTTGGAGCTTGAAGCGTGTGAATTCTCCCAGTTGCTGATCAAGTGACGCAGCTGAAGCGTGGATCTCCAGAAGACCGTCCAGAGCTCATCCTTCTAGGCTCCCTGCTCGGCTCTAGAGTTTTCCTGTTATGACTCTGAGCCTCTTTTTGTATTGTTCATACTTGTACATCCCTTGTATTCTCGCATTTGCGCCATATTGGTGATGTAATATTCTTATAATATTGTGTCACATCTGTTGATAACTTTGTAATTATTCTCATATATTGGAATGTATAATGCGTCACGTGCTTCCGTACTCTGATTCTTGCATGTACTGATGCTTAGCGTATATACGTGAGGGTATTTCTGACCTGCGTATATACGTCACATAACGTCTCCGTACCCACCGGATTGGGGCGTTACAACCCTCCCCCATAGCGCATGCTAGGCTAGCGCTGAAGCGGCGCTGATAAATCAACTTCACTTTGAAAGCGAAGTTATCTTGAAAAGCCCAAAGGCGAGACTATCCCAGAGGCGAGCTTAATTCAGCCCAAAGGTGAGGCTATTCCAGCTTAGAGGTGAAGCTAGAGCTCAGATAGCTTCGCCTACTGAAGTTCAGCCATGAAGGCGAAATTGAGTTCAACCATAAAGACGAAGCTAAAATCCACATATCCGTAGTCTTTTCTGCAACAATCAAAGTAATTCATAGTATTTTGAAATCTGAACCATCCTATTACAAATTTATGAAAACTTTGAAGGGAGTTTTGTTGACACTTCAAATGACAAACTCTCCAGGTAGTACTTCAATTGGTCCGAACGACATCCAAACTTGTTGACAATTACAAAACACAAGATGCGGAGCTGACGACCAAGTTCTACCGATTCTCAAAGACCAAGTGATGCCTCGAAATTTACTGATTCAGTGAAGTAGATAGTAAGCTAAGGATCACTTGTAAAGAAGCCTAAGCGTGGCCCAAGAGGATAGCTTCGCTTGAAGCTCTATAGCCTTGTTGAAGGACTAAGATATTAGCTTCACCTAAAGCTTCTCTTGAGAGCTTCACTTGAAGCTCTTCACTGCTCTGCAAAAGAGCTAATCTAAAGCTTCACCTTGAATCTAATATTAGCTTTGCCTAAAGCTTTTCTTGTGAGCTTCGCTTGAAGCTCTTTGTAGATCTGCAAAGAGCTAATTTTCAGCTTTGCTTGAAGTTAATTACAGCTTCGCCTGAAGTTAATTATAACTTCGCTTGAAGCTTTCTTGTAACTTTGCTTGAGAGCTATACTAGCCTCACTTGAGGTTAAATCCAACTTCACTTAAAGCTGTATGCACCCCCTATGAGAGGCTTGCCAAGTCAACATTTGACCTAGTCGTTAGTGGGTTAGCCCTACCACTTTAGTGGGATTAATGCTACTCGAACTGGGCGGTTATACCCGCCCACTTTGTCCCACATTAAGTGGAGATAGCCAAGTCAAAAGACCATTTTTAGGCTCGCGCGAACCTGTCTAGCCTCGTAGAAGGCTTGTATTTAGCTCCTCGTATTGCTTTATAGCCTCGCGGGAAGCTCAAAATAGCCTCTGGCGCAAGGCTAACTGACTATTATCAGTCTTTATTGAATTCTAGGGGCAGTTACACCCCTCAAGAGCTATAAATAGCTCATTCTTGGGATGAGCTCGAGGCTGATTTTGGCTGACAAGACTTGGTTGATTAGCAAGCAAGAGATCAAGAGATCAAGAGGCAGAAAGAGAGAGAAAAGGGCTAATTTTTTCTTGTTTCTAAGAAATTCAGAGAGTTACTTCTCTAAACTCAGGGTATCAATACCCTAAGACCTTCCCTTTCAAGGAATCTCTAGAACCAAGCGAGAAGGAATTCCTTAAGACTTTATCGATCACATCGTCAATGGAACAAAGTAGTCACGCACTGACCAGACTTCCATCAGCAGACTTTCCCAAAATCTCAGAAGAGATACTTGTAATTTTTCTTTTATTGCTTATAATTTCTCTTCACCTTTTTGTAAGTTTTCCCCTTTAATTGATTTTCAATGGAATATACCGAACAAGAGGTGCTGGAAGGAAAAGGGCAACGACTGGTCTGCCACGCTTATGCTGCGCAACTCTGAGCAATAGTAGGAAGTCCACAGTCCAAGCTCCGGAATATGGACATGTAAGTCTAGGGGTTGTCAGAAAGCAACCCAGCGTTTACATAAAATGAGGCCAAGTGGCGCGCACAGGCAAGCACATGTGTAGCAGAAATTACAGTGTATTGTGAGCTCAAGTCAAGTAGGCAGACAATGAACAGTAAATGTAAATGGTAAGCAGAGAAGCAAAGTAAAATCAAAAGCAAGCAAGTTCGGTGACCAAATATATTAACACAGAGATGCATAAAGAAATGATAATTATAGAATCAGTACTAGATCGTGAAGTAAGAAATTCAGGAGATCAATATAGTAGCTCAAACATAATGTGTAACAGGAGTTAGGCAGTGTATAGTATAATAACAGCAAGAGATCAGTGGAATAAGTGGCTAGCAAGGTATAGTAATAATATTAATAATAATAGTAATAGCTAATAAAACCTGAAATCAGAATAAAAAACCCAAAACCTAAATCCGAATCAAAATCTAATAAAAACAAATATGGCAAAATCAGTTGTACAAACTCAGTTTACGGCTTCATGAGATTTGTACGTCAAAGTAAAAATCCAAAAAAGAAAACCCGCATATATATACTTTTATCCCATATCACCGTAATCCGAGTGTATACAACCTGAATTGCAAAGCAACACGAATTCGATAAAACACCGACTAATTATTATATTAGTACATTATTATTATTGAGGCTCGTCTAAGTTGTAAGTTTCAGTATGTGTCCCATCCCACATACTTTCACTTAATGGTTAGAGAGTAAGTTATTTGGAAACTGATGGGTTTGACGAACCATCTTTAATATGGGTCATGTACTTGCCTGAGACAACGACCAAGAATTATCCAGTACTGAGCTGGAATATACCGCTAGGTATCGGGACTTATTGTATGCCCGAATTAGAGCAGAATAATGCAGCGCCCATGGGAATAGGCCTAGGGCTTGTCGCAAACCCAGAAAGAGAAAAAGAGAAAGAGAGTAAGAGTGTCAGCACACCCACAAAAACTCCTGGTAGCCTCCAAGTAGAATCCAAGATTATGACTGCGCGACACTTCAAGGCTATTATAAATATGAAACTAAATAAGGACCCATCAATTTTCCCAAATCTGGTAAAAGCTGTCTAATATAATATACAAATCACAACCATCAAGATCACTGTGTAAGTCACTTAGAGGGGGTTGAATAGGTGACAAGCTAATCTAATGCAAAATAAATGCGGAATAAAAACTATTTATGCAAACTAACACTATTATGCTAAACACACCAAGTATAACCAAAGAGTGTAACCAAATTCCCGATGAAGGACTCTAGACTATCTCCTCAAGATTCCTCTAACTTAAGAGTTGAGGTGCCACTATGACTCTCTTGGTTGAATTCAAGTGTGCGCAAACAATCCCAAGCATATATTCAATTGAGCACAAGTTTATCAAACATATAAGAATGTTAACAATAAAAAAAATGCATGATATATAAACACAAGTAAGAGAGAGAGATAAGCAATCGTAAATACGGGAGATTTGTTTTGAAGTTCGAGCACACTTGCTCTACGTCTCCGCCTTCACCTCTATGAAAGATTTTCACTATAATCGATCCCGCAAGATCACTCGGTGCCACAACACCTACAATGAGCTCCTTAAGAACTCCTAGACCCGCAAACTTATTCCCACAAGAACAACACTCGCGAACTCGCAAACTTACCAAGGCCGCAACCTCTACAATTGCTCAAATATAAGGGGTGAAACACTTATAATCACTTCTCTTGATCACAAAAATAAACTCTCTCAGAACAAGAATCCTAGAGGATGGACACAACAATAGAAAGCTCAAGCCTGTGTGAAAAAACTAGATAGATATTGTGGTGAAAAACTCAAAAAATCTCTTTTAAAAACTCAAGAAAAACACTCTTGAAAACCTTTCTTTTTGATATGAAAGTTTAGTCTAAAAACTTATTGAAAAACTTTTGTGAAAGATAGGAAAAACTAGCTCCAAAACACTTCTCAAAATCTTGTATAAAACTCACCAAAATACCCTATATTTATTGGCCAAGAAAAACTAGCCATTATGGTTCTAAAACTGGCCAAATGGCCTGTCGGTTCACTCCCGGTCGACCAACCAACGGTCTAATTTTTGACCGTTGGAGTCTGCGGTCAATTGGGCGGTCGATCAACCTCTAACCCAGTTTGTGCAATAGGTCAACTTTGAGTATCATTTTGAGGCTTAAAACGTTAGAATTTGAAAACAAGTATATAGAATGAATTTGTAAAACTTTAAGTCTTCATTCTAATGCAACTTTAATCAACTTAATATCACTTCAGCATAGAAAGTTAACAATAAAATACTGAAAGGTACCAAATCAGAAACTGTAAACTGTTTTCAGAATAAAAACCGACTCCAACCCAATATTTGACATCTTTAGCATTTGAATCAGAAAATAATTATTGAATAAGAAATATAACTCTAAATGTTATCTTTGAAATTCAATTTAAATCTTATTAATTGAATATAAGAATAAAAAGTTATAACTAGAAATCTATAAGGGTGTCGAGCAGATCAGTAGAACAGTCGGCCGCTCGGTCGGCCGAGAAAACTGAAAGCTTTGCAAACTCAGTCGGTCAACCGATCGGTTGGCCGATCTCTACTATGGTCGACTGATCGATCGATCGAGCTTAAGTCACATGGGCTTGTGCACGTTTTGTGCACGTCGGTTGACCGCTCGGTCGACCGGCTCAGCCTTCGGTTCCGCAAGCAGCCCAAAAACAGTTTTAACAACTTTTTAAAATACATCTTAAATTCCATAAAATATTTATAAAATCCACAAAAATAAGTTTATTAAAATACCTTAAGTACAAATATGTGTGATAAAAAAATTAACATATATTACAAACATGTGAACTATTTTTGAGGCATAGAATTTAAAGCTTAAAACAAAAATTGTATTTTTCGAAAACCAAACTTTTGTGTATGTGTGTGTATGCTTGAGCATTCCACAACTAATCTATTCTTTACATTTTATCTAAAATAAAATCTTAACACTTACAAACATGACACAAGTCTTGAAAATCTTCTCTTGAAAAACTTCTTCTCCATTTTGACTTGGTCCAAACTTGATCCATGAGCTAGACTCCTCTTTGAGTACTTGATGAGATCTTGAAGCGCGAGCTCTTGAATCAACAGGTGCTACATTCAAAACTTGACTTCAAATCTTTCGTTGAAACTAAACACTGACTAAGATCTTGATCAAATATCTGAAACTAAATAACCACAAGATCATTCGTATTATAATTATATGAGTTAATCATCATCAAAACTAGGGTGATGGACCTTTGAGCCAATATACCTAGAGGCACTGGAGCACATGGGTTCAGGAGTATCTGGAGATACAAGAGGTCAGAAGTACATGATCGTAATCATTGTATATATTACGGGAGCAGGTGTTGAATAGTTAACCAGTCAAGTATCGCATCTCAAATGAAGTATAGTTCAAGCAATTCATAAGAGGTAATTAAATACAGTATCACACGTCACATGTCAGGTGATAGTGCATCTGGTGTCAGGTGATAGGGTGGAGTACAATAGCACAACAAAACACAAAATTATAATACTATGAAAAGAGTGCAGGAATACAATAATGTCGGTGTAAGA
The DNA here is from genome assembly GCA_038442645.1 of Agave tequilana. NCBI lineage: Eukaryota > Viridiplantae > Streptophyta > Magnoliopsida > Asparagales > Asparagaceae > Agave > Agave tequilana. The sequence goes on along the minus strand of JAVJIF010006077.1, from coordinate 204,844 downwards.
TAATTAGCAGATCAAGCAAGATGATAGAGGAAAACATATTATTTAAATATTTCAAACTCTTCACAATCATAATTATAATATTAATGAGTTTTAGCTATAACAATCAAGCGGAGCTAAGCAGGCTGAGACGAAACTAGCGTATAGCACTTAGACGTTATTACGCTCGGCGTAGCTAACATTCGTGACGCAGCTAAACGTACACGGCGAAACAGCGTATGAACACTATGTTAACGCACGTGATAAAGCCACACTCACGATGTAGCTACGCTTGAATGGAGCTAGCAATAAAGCCTTAAGCGCTAGGCTCGCTACCAGGTAGAGCGCGTAAACCCGTAAGGTTTAAGTCTAAAGACTGATGTAGCCTGAAGGCTGAATGTAAGCCCGGAGACCATGTCTAATACCCGCAACTTGCACAAGTGTTAGTATTAATGCACGCATATATATAATAAATAAGAGAACTGCCAAGCAGTTATGTCCGTGGCTATACAAGCACAGGCACATATACAAGCAATTGTCACAACATTACTACATATAAAGTCCCTGACACTCAGCTACATACATGTATATGCATCACACCAATACAATTTGCACTCCAATCTCCACCCACCAATACAACGCATGCTCAATGCCAATACAAGCTCATACAACCCAATGAAATACAATACTTGCCCAAAACATAAAACAATGAACTCGCCCAACATAAAGTGAAGTACTCGCCTATAGCGTGGAACACGATGCACGGTCTGGAATCTCCGAGAATATAACGCACACGGCGCACGTGTGTAAAGAATGAAAGAGGAGAGAGAAAGTGAAAGAGGGAGAGAGAGTGCGACAATGAGAGGGGAAGGGAGGAGAGAGAAAGCCAGGAGAGGAGAGAGAAAGAGAGATGATAGGGTAGAGAAAGAAAGAAGAGAGAGGAAACAGTAGACAGAAGGGAGAGGAGAGAGGAGGGAACTAGATCTAGAGAGAGGGAATGTAATACCTCTATTTTGAAATACATGACATAACAATGTATAATAATATCTTAATATATATATATATATTGTATTAATTATTAACTAACTTGGTTTATGACTTATAATTATTGTTGGTGTTATTAATTATTATTATTAGTGTTACTATTATGTCATTATTATTGTTATTAATATGTGATTAGTATTATTATTATTATTTGATCTTATTTTTCCTTAACCTAAGAATCCAAACCTAAGACCATTTCTTTTCTTTTCTCATTTCTTATTTCATCTGTTATCATCTGTGGCCATTCATATGTTATTTTGTAGTGTTATCACGTCATCATAAAGATTATATAGCTTGTTCAGGTTACTTTAGGCTTAGCATATATACGAAGGGTATTTTCCTCGCGTATATACGTCGCCGACTCTCGTCGTGACTCTATTTCTAAGTTTTTTGGGAAGTGGGGCGTGACAGGGTTTTCTTGGTATCAGAGCCAGGTTCGACGTTCGATTTTGGACACAAAGGACCTAGTTCTTACTTGTGACCTGAAATAAGTTATATTTACACTGTAATAAACATATAACATTCACATGATGGTATTGAGTCGACTTGAAAATTGACTGTCCTCCTTTGAATACCCATCATTTTGATCATTTTATCTTGGGTATTGACAAAGAAATGCATCTCGATTCAATGAGTCTTACTGAAACCATAATAGAGATGAACTCGACGTCGTCGCAACATAAGACAAAAGCAACGATCTTTATTCGTAGACATCTTGATGAATATTTAAACTGTGAATATCTCACAGTAAGAGACCCAAGTGTCTTATGAAAAAATCTCAAAGAAAGATTTGATCATTAAAAGAAAGTTGTGCTCCCTACCACGCGTGATGAATGGAATGGTTTGCGCTTCCAAGACGTCAAGAAAGTCAGCAATTATAACTCTGCAGTGTTCAGAATAGTATCCCAAATAAAATTCTGTGGGGTGGTATCACAGATGAAGAAATGCTAGAGAAAACTTACTCCATATTTCATGTATCTAATATAACACTGCAACAACAATATAGGTTGCGTGATTTTAAGAAATATTCTGAACTAATTTCATCTTTTCTTGTGGCAGAGAAGAATAATGAACTTTTGATCAAAATTCATCAGTCTCGTCCTGCTGGTTCAGTAGCATTTCCAGAAGCAAATGCTGTATTTTCTAAAAATTATAGACGAGGATATAATCATAGTCGTGGCCATGGACGTGGTCGTGGTCGTGACCGTGGACAAGGTCGAAGTGAATTTTATAATCCTTCACAAAATAACGCGATCCACAAGAAGCATCGTGTAGAAAGACATGATAAACGGAAAAATGTTTGTGAAAGTTCTCTTCAGAATCCTGAAGATTTCTATTATAAATGTGGCTCCAAAGGAAGTCTCGAGTGTGCCGAACACCGGAGCACCTTTGTAAAGTATACAAGACATCCTTAAAAGGAAAAGAGAAGGAAGTGAATTTCACTGAACATGATCTTATGAATGATTCAACTTGATACTTCAGATTTTACTGATGATTTTGATGATCTTTCAACCCATCGTGATTTTATGGATACTAGTGATAATTAGATATATGATTGTACCATGTTTTGTTATTTGTAATTATCAAATTTATCTTTGAATGAAATATTTTACTTATAATAATATGTTTAAAATTTATTCTCACAAATGATTTATTTTGCATAAACCTTGATATGGATTATTCTAATGTTGAAGTCAAGACTAAAACTAGAGATATTTGCATACTGGATAGTGGTACAATATATACTATTCTCAAACATAAAAGGTACTTCTCCGATTTAAAACCAACAAAGACAATTATCAATACAATATCAGGTCCTGTAGACTTGATTGAAGAAACTAGTAAAGCCAGCTTTATATTGCCAAATGGAACAAAGTTTTTCATAAAAAACGCTTTGTTTTCACCAAAATCTAAAAGAAATTTGTTGAGTTTTAATGATATATATCTTCATGGATATGATACTCAGTCTACAACTGAAGGAAATATGAAGTATATGTATCTTACTACTTATGTATCAGGAAAGAAGTACATATTAGAAAAATTACCAAAGCTTTCCTTAAGATTGCATTACACATATATAAATGTGATAGAGTCAAGATACAGACACATTAATTCTGTGGCATGACCGTTTTGGTCATCCTGATTCAATAATAATGCGAAGAATTATTGAAATTCACATGGACTATATTAAAGGGGCAGAAGATCCTTCAAACTAGTAAAATTTTATGTGAGGCTTGTTCTCTAAGAAAATTAATAATGAGACCATCACCAACGAAAAAACTGAATCACCTACATTTCTTGACATCCAAGGTGATCTATGTGGGCCTATACACCCACTGTGTGGACCATTTCGATACTTTACGGTATTGATAGATGCATCTAGTAGATGGTCACACGTTTGTTTATTATCAACTCTCAATATGGTATTTGCGAGATTTCTTACTCAGATAATTAGGTTACGAGCACAATTTTCTGATTATACAATCAAGAAAGTTAGACTTGACAATGCTGGTGAGTTTACATCTCAGGTTTTTAATGATTATTATATGTCAATTGGGATAGCTATTGAGCATCCTGTTGCCCATATACATATACAGAATGGTTTGGCTGAATCACTGATTAAGCACCTCCAGCTTACTACTAGATCATTAATAATGAGAACAAAATTTCCTATTTCTATATGTGGTCATGCAATTTTACATGCTGCAACATTAATTCGCATCAGACAAAGTGCATATCATGAGTACTCTTCTCTACAATTAGCATTTGGTCAAGAACTAAATATTTTTCATCTTAGAATTTTTTATTGTGCAGTATATGTACCGATTGCTCCACCACAACGTACAAAGATGGGTCCTCAAAGAAGACTGAAAATATAGGTCGACTATGATCTCCTTCTACTATAAGATATCTTGAGCCTAAAACTGGTGATGTTTTTACGGCTGGGTTTGCCGATTGCCATTTCAATGAGACAATTTTTCCAGCATTAGGGGGAGAAAAGAAACAGCTGGAGAAGGAGATTATATAGAATGTGTAATATCCCTATTTTAAAGTACGATATTTGGATAAAATATACTGGTATTTTAAATGTGTACATGTATTTATTTATCATGTGATATAATATTACTCGTTGTTAGTAATATCTATATCGTTATTAATTATTTATCTGATGTGGTGTTTAAGTGTTGCCAGTATTATTACTATTTATATTTTTGCAGGTGTGTTATTCCTGAGCAGATTTCCTTCTCCCTTCATTTCTTTCCCTTGTACTGTTCCCTACTTCTAATCCTATACCGGATTCATTACCCATTAAGCAAACCCAAACCCATTAGATTATATTCCCAACCCATTTGGATCCTACCCGTTAACCCATACACAAACTCAACCCATTATCTAATCAGATCCTAACAATCAAATCCAAATCAGATTCTATATCCTACAAATCCTAACTACTTGATCTAAATCTCCACCAAATCCTAATCCTAACTAATCTCCCCAATCCTCTCCTCAAATCACAACCTGCAGCCACACCCATCTCCTCCCCTTGCTTTGTGTTGCCGCACACACACCTCCTCCGTGTGCTCATCCACCACATCCAGGCCGCCCTCCATCATCTTGCAGACCAGAGCTTCCCCCACCTGGTCAACCATCTCCTTCCATCCGGATTCCCCTCCACGGCAACACTTCACCAGCAGCAGATCCAAACCCAGCCCTTCTCTGTTGGCCGCACCCTCATCCAGCAGGCCGCCCCAACCCCTCCTCGGCCTCTGGTGGCACAACAGCAGCCCACCAGCGAGCTCCCCTCCAGCAGCCATGGCTGTCCTGCTGTCCAGCGCGCAGACCAGCGGATCCAGCAGACCAGGCCGGCAGCCCCTCTCCCTGCGCGAGCCCTGTTCAGACTACCAGCGGCCGTGCACCTTGCCACGCAGCAGCAGATCAGCAGCATCCCCCTCTCCACTTCGGTCCAGGGCAGCCACAACTCCTTGGCGCACCCAGCGACACAACAGCAGCACGACATCCTCCAACAGCGAGGACCGCCCCGGAACCGTCAACATTATGTGAGTGTCTCTCTCTCTCTCATTATTTAATTAAGTAATCATAGATATGGTTGTGTATGTGGTATAATTTGATGTGTTATATGATATGCGTGTGGAGATTATTAAGTAGGGATGTGCGTTGACATTTCCCCTTTTCTTTACATGTTGAATGCATAGGCATATGATATGCATGTATATCTTCTATGTTGGAACCCCATATATACCTCATGAGTGTTTGGATTATTAGTGTAGCATTACATGTTGGAGCACCTGAGTGTATTGAGAGAGTATGGAAAGATGTGTAGGTGTATCCCAGATTATAAGTACACTGGCAGAGGCTGATTAGTCGACTTACCCCTTGGATTAGTCGACTAATTGCTCTGTTAGTCGACTAACAGTTTTCCTCTAGTCGACTAATTTAGCTTCCAGGATATGATTCTGCTCTCTGTATCACTCTGCTGGTCGACTTGATACTTTTATAGTCGACTAATAGCCTGGTGTAGTCGACTAACCCCTTGACCTAGTCGACTAATAGGTGGACCTGGAGCTGTGTTGGTTTCTGTATCCCTGTCAGTCGACTTGCCCCCTTTAGTAGTCGACTAATAGTCTTAGTAGTCGACTAATGGGATGTTCTGGAAGTTGGATACTCTCTGTTGCTGATCTGTTTCTCTGTCAGTCGACTTGCCTTTTTTCCTAGTCGACTAGTACCCTTTATAGTCGACTCAGTCCACCTTGTTAGTCGACTAATCCTCCCTCTAGTCGACTACTCATTTTCCATAGTCGACTAATTATTGTCTGACTGCTATGTATAGTTTCTTTTTGATTGTGGACCTTACCTCTGAGTTATGTATTGACTATAGATGGTTGAATATGATTTCGAGGGATGGATATTGGTTGGAATGACTTGTCATGATGGGTCTTATATGCATGTATCGGATATGTTGCCAAGTGTTGGGATCTGATGTTGGACCTTGATAGAAATGGGAACTCTTGAGGATGTGGGAATCAAATTAGATTGATAGAGTGTGAGAACTAAACTATGATTATTGATATATGTTGGAATGACAATTATTGTATCTGATTACTCGATGTGTATTGGTACTTGATGATCATGGAACTATTGACATTATGAGTTGGTTGTGATGACTAGGATTTATAGTTGAGTATTTGAGATTCATTAGATGATATGTCGTTGATGTTAAGTATCAGAAGAAGCTATTCTATATTACAGCTGTTTGAGGACATATTAGATGTGATCTTACCTTATTAAAAGATTAGAGTTCTTGACGATTGGATGATACATGGACCATTTCAGAGTTGGACTGTGATTTGGACTGAACTAGAGTTACAGAGGGCAGATGATATATTTTATGTAGAGGACTTTCAGACTTGTTATTCTTTCTTTGTTAACAACTTAAGTGATGATTCATTCAGATTTTGATGTGGACTTGTTATGATTACTTCAGTTGATAGAGATTGAGTTATTGTGATAGTGACCTAGTCGATATCAGTGATCTAGTACTCAGAGTTACCAGATGATAGTTATCAGTTCATTAATAGATTTGATTATCTTTTGATGATAAGACAGGTGAGAATTAGTTAGATATTTGTGAGCTGAACTTGACTGGTCATGCATGGCACCTGACTGATTAACCTATTTTTCAGATTACTGGGAAATGATTGTTTGACCGTAACCACGGTACAGTCCTATTGTTCATCGTATACACGGTTACTGTTACTGATCACGGTTACTGATATTGTTCACCGTGTATACGATTACTGATTGACTGTTACTGTACTGTTATTGTTACTGTCACCGTATCGTCCCAGTATTTTAGATAATATGGGCATTGACTGATTTATCTGAATTGAATAAATAATAAAGTAATTGAACAACTTACACTGGGATTGGGAAAATTGATGGAGGAGACAGCGTCTGTATTTTGGGTGGACCTAGGATACAGGTTGCGCAGCCGACTGAGGGTTCCACTGCAGGGTTCCTGGGGGATGACTGACATCCCATCTGTACTGTTACTGTTCCACTGTTTTCACAGTGAGATTACTGTTACTGTTACTGAATACCTAGCGGTACGGCCTGGTTCAGCGCCAGGAAACTGAGGCCGTGGTCCCGGGTATGCACGGGACCCACCTAAAGCATAGACAATGTCTCCAACCGATCAGTTTCAATAACTTAAGGGCATCGATTGGCATGTGTGGTAGGCGTAGTATGGGATGCGTCTATTATATGTGACAATTGGTGTTCGCTGACATAATTAATAATAAACTGTTGATGCTTTGTGACTGAATGTAATCACCTGATTGTATATCACTATGTTAGACTCATGATTATAACCATGACCAGATTATCATGACCAGGACCAGACTTATGACCAGAGTTGGATGCCAACTTAGTGACATGTGATAGGTTACACATATTGACATCAGTTGCTTGTATACCATTGTGACAGTTGTATTCTGTCTTTATTCATGTTGATTATCAGTTATACTACAGTGCAGTTATTTATCTTGTTATTCGGCTTCTTATATCTGCAGTTGTTCTTTCTATTATTTATGCACTGTTTATCTGCACGAGCTTTTCCCTTTTACACACACACTCACCATGGTCGCGTTCTGACGACCCTGGATTTGCACGTCCAGATATTGGACGGTTTGTTTATGTTGTGCAGGTGTTCGATGAGACTATACATATTGCGAGGAGCTTGAGTCTCTCTCTGGTTCTGGTATTCTCATCCTTCTTATATTCCTGTTACTTTCATGATTCTATCTTTTATCGCTTTCAGCTGCCATATCCTTGTCATTATCTATCTGTTATCATGTATATGTATTATTGCAGTGATTCGATGATTATTATAGTTCTGATTATAGCTTATTCAGGTTAATTTAGGCTTAGCGTATATACGTGGGGTATTTTCCTCGTGTATATACGTCGCCGACTCTCGTCGCGACCCCATTCCCGCGTATTTTGGGAAGCGTGGCGTGACAGATGAAACATCTTTATTGCATCTTGATCCTCACACAAAACAATGTGAGTCAGAAGTGCAAAAGATTATGCATTTATAAGAAATAGCAAATCAATTGCCAGATGCATTCACCGATACAAAAAGAGTGACTAAATCATACATACCGGCTGTAAATGTTCCTGCTCGGATTGAAATCCTAAAAGGATAATCCGAGAATGAAGTCACTAATGAGTTTAAGACACGCCTGAAGTGTGGTAAACCAATCGGTTCCAAAGAAAAATTCTCGAAAAAGAAAAGGAACAGATAAGCATGATGACCCCAATGTAGAAAAATATGTTCCAGAAGAAACACAAAATAAGACAAATCAAGAGATGAAAAATCCTAAAGGTATAGAAAATCATGAGATCTCTATTGATTATATCAATACAGGAGGATTATGGAATCGAAATGAGATGGAAAATATAGAATATATATTTTCCTATTCCGTAGCATGTGATATTGTTAACGGAAGTGAGGATCCTAAACCAAGATCCGTCACTGAATGTCAAAATGGACATGATTGGACAAAATAAAAAAGACGCTATACATGCTGAATTGAACTCGTTTAATAAGCGTAAATTATTTGGACTTATTATCATCACGCCTGAAGCCGTGAGACTTGTAGGATACAAATAAGTTTTTGTGCGAAAACGCAACGAGAAAAACGGGACTGTGAGGCACAAAGCTCGACTTATTACTCAAGATTTTTATAAAGATTTGTAATTGATTATGAAGAAACGTATTCTCCAGTAATGGATGCAATTACGTTTAGATATTTAATCAACCTAGCAGTTTCTAAAAATTTAAAAATGCTTCTCATGAATGCTGTTACAACTTATTTATATGGGTCGCTTGATAGCGATATTATATGAAAATCCCTGAAGGATTTAAGATGCCTAAAGCATTAAGTTCAAAATCTAAAGAATTATATTCGATCAAATTACAAAGATCGTTATATAGGTTAAAACAATCAGGGCGCGTGTGGTATAATCGCTTAAGCGAGTATTTGTTAAAAGAAGGATATATGAATAACCCTATATGCTCATGTGTTTTATAAAGAAAACAATATTCGGATTCATTATCGTTGCTATATATGTTGATGTTTTAAACATCATTGAGACTCATAAAGAAGTCCTAGAAGCAATGATGTATTTAAAGAATGAATTTGAAATGAAAGACTTGGGGAAACCAAATATTGTATTGGTTTACAGATTGAGCACTTTTAAAGTGGAATACTTTTGCATCAATCAAATTATACTGAAAAGGTCTTGAAATGTTTTAGCATGGAAAAAACATATCATTTAAGCACTCCAATGGTTGTTAGATCATTGAATGTGAAAAAGATCCATTTTGCCCTCGCGAAGACAATGAAGAGCTTCTTGGTCCTAAAGTACCATATCTAAGTGTAATTGGAGCCCTTATGTATCTAGCTACTTGTACCCAACCAAATATAGCATTTGCTACTAATTTATTAGTAAGATTTAGCTCATCTCCTACACGGAAATATTAGAATGGTATTAAACATGTATTTTGTTATCTTCGAGAAACAACTAATTTTAGTTTGTTTATTTCAGAGGATCAAAATAAGAAATGATTGGTTATGCAGATGCAGGTTACTTGTCAGATCCACATAAAGTCAAGTCTCAAAAAGGATATATGTTCACATGTGGAGGTACAACGATCTCTTGGCGTTCACAACAGTAAACATTTATTGTCGCTTCTTCTAATCATACTGAAGTCATAGCACTCCATGAAGTAAGTCGAGAATGTGTATGGCTAAGGTTTGTAACTCAACACATCCAAGCAACTTGTCGATTACCAGTCAACAGAAATCCAACAGTACTGCTTGAAGACAATGTTGCATGTGTCGCTCAAATGAAGGAAGGATTCATCAAAAGTGACCGAACCAAGTATATACCCCCAAAGTTCTTCTCATTCAGCCAAGAACTTGAAAAGGATAAGGAAATTAATATTCAGTATATCCGATCAAGTGATAATGTGAAGATCTCTTTGCAAATGCATTTCTCACTACAACTCTCAGAAATCTCATTCGTGATATTGGGATGCAATATATGCGAAACTTAGGAAGCGAAACTACTCATGTCAACTTGAGGGGGAGTTTACGTGGCTGTACTTTTTTTCCTTGCTATGGTTTTGTCCCACAGGATTTTCCTGGTAAGGTTTTTAACGAGACAGCATAGAACACGTATACAGAGATTGTGTACTCTTTTTCCCTTCGCTATGGTTTTATCCTACTGAGTTTTTCTAGTAAGATTTTTAATAAGACATGGTTGACAACAAAGAGGGAGTGTTATGAAACGATGGTTACTAACTTTTACTGTGCAATATTAATGATTTTACTATGCGACGACGCAAGCGATGACACAAGCATGCATAGTGACTGCATAGTACCCAAAGTTTTTCTATAAATAGGTCATGATTCATTTCAATGTACACTTTAAAAATCAATAAGAATTCCTACTTCTACTCTATCTCTAAAATTTTTTATTTTGGGTTTTATAATTTCTTAGATTTTATAAAAAAAAAAGTGTTTTTATCAATTTGATGATGGATATATTAACCAGAGGAGTGCTTTTTGTTCCAACCGGGTCCTAATAATAACCGCTCCTGAAAAGAAGGCTTGTGGAAATAGTCGTCCAAATTTTTAAAATTTTCCTCTCCCCGGAGTAGAATTTTATGCGAAAAACCCCCTCGATCTCTAAAATTCCTGCTCTGGTTCTTGTTCGGATCCAAACTCGAGTTCCACTTGTTCCCTTCCTTCTCCCCCTCCTCAGGAATCAACAATGGTACAATTCAATCGAATCCTCTGTTGATAAAATCAATTTTTATTTAGTTTTTCCTTTTCCTTTTTGTTCTTTGTGATTCCAGAAATTCAAAATTGTAACTGCAGATCCGCTTCATCTTGCTCCAGAATCGACAGGGGAAGACGCGGCTGGCCAAGTACTACGTTCCCCTTGAAGAATCCGAGAAGCACAAAGTCGAGTACGAGGTCCGCTCTCATCTCTCCCTTTCCTCTTTCGTGAAATATTAATTTATTTTCCCGAAAGCCTGTTTCAAAATGTTTTCTTTGTGTTTTAATGTTTTAGGTTCATCGGTTGGTGGTCCACCGTGATCCCAAATTCACCAATTTCGTTGAGGTATGTTAAACTACTCAAATTTGTATCGGATTTGTAGATTCTTGTTCTATTTTCAATCATTAAATCTTTTGTTTTCAGTTTGAGAAGCTCTAAGAAATGCAAATGTATTTGTAAATATTAGTTTGTAAATATTAGATGCTTGTCTATTTTCAAAAAATGGATCTTTTCTTTTCAGTTTGAGAAGCACTAAGAAAAACAAATGTTTTTGTAAATATTGGTGAATTTTTGGCTGTTAGGTTGAGGCAACCTGTAATTGGTTTCTAAGGAAAGAGTAAATTGCTGAATTATTTTTAACCTTATGAGATCCTGTAACTCCAGGTTCAAGTATGCTTTTATTCTGGATAAGAAACAAAAATAGTTTTGTGGCTTAACATGCCAACAAGAATGGAAAAATCACATTACTACAAGTGGTCGCTGACATGTCAAACGGGTTCCTCTTTGCTTTTAGTTTGAGGAAAAAAAATTCTGTGACTATTAGAAGCATGCCAATTTCTTACCCCCCGCCCCCCCCCCCCCTCCTTGTGCTATTTGATAAGGAAGGTAAGTTGAAGTTACTGATAAACTTGTTGCAGTTTGTTTTTTGAGCAAAGGCTGTGAAAAAATAATGGTGTTTGAAAAACAATTTAGTTTTATGCCAGGAAGTCGACCACAAAAACTATTACCTACTTAGTGGAGAGATATAGAGATAAAAGAAGGGTTTACATATGATTTTTGTTGATTTAGGAAAAGTTGTTACATGGCACTTAGGGAGATAATGTGATGGGTTTTAACCTTTTTGAAAGAAACAAGATTCTTGGCCAGTCTCTATTGCCAGTAGGCTTACACTAAAAATTGACATTTAACCTTATTCATTATTTATGAATGAACTTACTAGGCAATTCAAGATGAAGTCTCATGCTGCATGTCTGCATTGATGAAACTGGAGATGGAATTGTCACAGTTGAGAAGTGCTTTTAGAGTATTTATGTCATAAGAAGACTACACTGATAACTATGCTTTACAGGTAAGACCATTGGTTAAGAAATAACTTGTCCAAAATATAATTTTTTCTGAAATGGGAATGCTGATATGAATGGTGGACTACAGGCTTTGTTCACCCCGACAAAAAAAATAATAATAAAAGAAAGAAAAAAGAGTTATAGTGGGAAAAACTAAAAGATAGGATGAGAAAAGAGTGCATCCATTAAAGGTTAGTGGTAGCTGTAATTGAGGATAAAATGAGAGGGAATTGATTAATGTTTGACATTCGCAATGGAGACTATTGATTGCGCCATGTGGGACATTCATAGGATATAGTTGATGGAACAAGGGCTAGGGTAGATCTAAGTGAACATGGTTGAGGTGGCTAAAAAGGATTTAAAGGAATCCATGTTGGCGACCCCAAAGATTGTGGATAAATGCTTTATTTCTATACTTGTATGCTATGTTAGCACCTTTGGATTTCTTTATTTGTTAAAGAATGAATGTTATTCTGAATATTTTCATGGATTGTTTTTTTTTTTTTTTGGAGATTTTGAGAAAAGAGCATAATAGTTTGGGGTCTATAAGATAGTATGTTTATTATTCATGCTTGTAGTTCAGAATATTGTGTTGGAATTTTATGGTCTCTTGCCTAGATTCATTTACAATCTGCTTTGTAGAAACAATTTCAGATTATATTTGCACAATTATACTGCATACAACTGGTTTATATTGCCGCATCTTATTTTGTTGAGGTATTATATTGTACATAAACTTTTAAATGCCTGGTCATGGGGGCATTCTATTTAACATCTATAAAGAGTGCCATGATAGAAGTTCACAGCAATTGCATGTACATTTTAAAGAACTTCTTTTTATTAAAAATATTGGATCTGTTTTGTGACTGATTTGTGACTTCATCTACTTTGATGTCTTACCATATATATTGTTACTGAATGCTGTTATAATTCTTATTGCAGTTCCGGGCGCACAAGGTCATCTACAGAAGATATGCTGGACTTTTCTTTTCTATCTGTGTAGATATCACTGATAATGAGCTAGCTTACTTGGAGTGCATCCATTTATTTGTGGAGATTTTAGACCATTTCTTCAGCAATGTTTGTGAGCTCGATTTAGTATTTAATTTCCATAAGGTATGATGACTTAACGAAGCTTTTGTTATATTTCGTTAAATACCTGACTTGGCATGTAAAACTGTTTATAAAGCAATTCTCAAACTATTCATTAATCAACAGCCATCCAAGCTTTCCTTCAGAATGTGAATGGATATGGAACATGAATCATCTTTTGCAGTGCTTCATTATGAATAGCATACTATATTTATCTTTTTCTTGCTCTTCTCTGTTTAAACTTCTCACTTTGGTATAATATCGTACATTAATTCATTTTGATGGTATTATGTAAATTTTGTTTCCTAGAGCTGAAAAGTTCACGATTTAAACATTCTATTCTTTACATAGGATGTTAAAATTTTGGTATTTGTCTATTCTTTTAGTATTGACATCAGCTCATTGGATAATACAAGCACTTATAGTTAATGATCTAGTCATGTTTTTATGATTGTCCAGTTCCTAGATTACATGCACGATCTTGTATAAAGAATGATACTCTTTGTTCATGTGCACTAACCCTCATAATTTAACAACTGGAAGTAGATTAAAAAAAAAATCTTTTAAGTCTTTGGGGGAGAATATTTTCCTGTATATTTTTATATGTTGAATTTGACTGCAGGTTTTCCTCTACATAATTAAACGAGTGACTATTCTGGAGCTGTGAAATCCATTTCTAGGATTTAGATAGAATCTGTGAAGTTGTAGGAAATAAACGTGAGTCTGTTCATTTATCGTTGCATTCAAAGCCTTTATAAGTTTGTATTAATAACCATAATAAAAATTACAAAAGATAACATTTACATAATTTAAGGTATTGCAGATAATTGAGACAGAGTTTATAGTTGGAACATAAGAAACTCTAGTTTGATGCTCTTCTCTTCCTCTGGTCTAGCTGCCAGAAAATATATATATATATTTTTAATTTGAGATGGAACCAGTAGATGTAGCTCCAATTTTGAATTACACATTTAAGGCTAAAAGTTCATTTTAGTTTGATTTCATTGATTGCATGTGAATTCTCTATGGATTTTTTTTTTTAATCTATGTGATGGTTGATATACTATAGTGATCATTGTAGCTGTGCTACTGCCCGATATGGGATTTTTTATCATACATTTTTTGACCATGACCACGATGGCACTGAATGCATCAACTTCCTTAACTATGTCAATAAGGTTATCAATGTTTTCAACAATGTTAGCTTGTCTAAACATATTTTGTTAAGGATCATTTGCTCACCATTCTTGACCATCTTGGTACTGTCTATCACTGCTTGTCTACATTTGATTATTACTGCCTGTGCGTAAATTGTCATTGTAATATTATACTTGGGCGTGTCCTTCATATAACTACAATAGTTGTTTATCATCTGTGTTTGATAATGTATAAGTCCTGAAAGTATTCTGACCATCCAACCCATGTTTCATGTGGTTGACTAACTGAGGGCAAAGCTACTATGTATAATGTTCCCACTGGGGCCCAATAAAATTACAGAATAATACTTGCTTCAATGAAGAATCCTGTGTTCGCTTCAAGACCATCTTTTTATTATAAATCATTATGCTAATTCATATCCATTCATGTTTTTGTTCACAATTTATCAGCTGATATTCATAATGGGTGAAGTTGAATACCAACCTGCTTTAAGACCCCAAAGTTGGCACGGCAATAGAAGCTAAAACTTTGCATTGAAATCCTGACAGCACAATGCTCTCTCTCTCTCTCTCTCTCTCTCTCTCTCTCTCTCTCCCTCTCTCGCCCCCCCCCCCCCCCTCCCCCTCTCCCCCCCTCTCTCCCCTTATCAGTTCAGGGTATTCTAAAGTTGGGAATTAATTACACATTGCACCATGGTATGAGATTCTCAGTTAATAGCATTCAACAACACGATACATAACTTTGCTTTGACTCAAAAGTTTTAAAATCAACCATCAAATACTGGCCAACTGAGAACTGCTCAAGCAACAGTACACTTTCTTCCCTTATGGAAGGTCATGGGTTTGAATCTCCCCATCGTGGTGGGGTGAGAGAATTTTTGAGTTTAATTTGCAAGGTGCATTTTAGAGTTTGAGAGAATAAACGGCTTAACCCTAAATTGGAGTTGCTTCTCTTTATATAGATGATGAATAACAATGATAATACAAATATAATCTACCCTTGTACTCTTAATACTCCCCATCAAGCTGGAGCATAGATATTAGTCATGCGCAGCTTGTTACAAAGACTAGATAAAGACTTTTTAGATTTTCTAAAACAAAAAAATGAGAAACAAATAAAAATAGTTAATCCGATGCCACAGTGCTAATTCCACGCTGGAGCATAGATCAAAACAGATACTGATTTCATGCTGCTAAATCATTGATGTTGATGCTGAAGTGTCAACCAAAATAATTATGACTCCATGAAAAATTTCCTTGGATATTTTAGAGTTTCCCAGTAGAAAGAGGATTTGAGAGATCCTCAAACTTAATAGAAGTACAGACTTTTGGAGATCATCAAACTCAATAGAAGTAAATATCAAAGAACACACACACACAAACTTCACTCACAAAATATTTCTTCCCATTAAGTTTGGCAATAGTAGTTAGCTAAGTTTGGAAATAGTAATCAGCAATAAGGAGGAGGCAGAACGAGAACAGGTCAGATCATAAGCAGTTAAAGCAATAGTAGCAATACTAAGGTATCAATAGCAGCAGAGTAAACTTCAGAAATGAGAAGATACCATCGATGATAGCACCAGCAAAATAGAGCACTAATATACTTATCAAGGCTAGCTGAAGGCAAAGATGATGGCAGCAGATGTTGTTGACACAAGAGAATTCATTGTTGAGTGCTTCAGATGTCGTTGTAGAGCTACACCATACATCTAGGATTGCAGATATCAGAACAGAGCATGTAGACTTTAATGACAACAAAAGAAGAGAAAGAAGCAGTTGGCGGCAGCAGAGGATGGAGTAGATCTCGTCGATGACACCATTTCAAGATGGAGGGAGCCTAAGCGATAGCAGGAGATGACAAGGAGAGGTCGACGACCGCAGATCTCATCAACAACATGAGTTGCAGAGGAGTACAGGGTAGGCGACAGCAGGTACAGATCTCGTTGGTGAGGGTAGGGATGAAGTCGATTGTAGTTGGCGAGGGTAAGGATGCGCCGCGAGAGTCAGAGGAAGTGTCGCGAGAGTCGCGAGGGCAAGGATGCGCCGCGAGAGTGAGAGGAAGTGTCGTGAGGGCAAGGATGCATTGTGAAACGTAGAGAAGAGGGGGCTTTGATGACAATGAGTTAAAGATGACATGTGATGAAGTGCAGAAGGCATGGAAGGTGTTGCGATGACTCGCAAAGGATGTGCGATGGTCAGAGATGAGTCACGAAGGACTCGCAGTGGTAGAGGAGGCACAAGGAAGGGTCGCGATGGGAGATCGAAGGTGGTGGAAATGGTGGCGGTTAAGCTAGGTGGTTTTTTTTGGATGGTGGCAACAATTGTAGAGAAAGAGATGGTAGCACTCTGATACGATGTTAGAGTTTGAGATAATAGACGGCTTAATTTTAGATCGGAGTTGCCTCTCTTTATATAGATGGAGAATAACAATGATATTACAAGTATACTCTTATACTCTAATAGTGCACTAAGATGGTGTATTATGCAACGGCTAGACTTCACGGCGTACAAAGGCTGCACATGGAGGCTATTGTTGTGATTCATGAGTGTAAGCAAGGTGTTTCATTCTTTCTAATGGGAGTTTCTTTCCCTTCTATGACAGCGATTCCTTTCCCCACTAACATTTATGATGTAAGTCTACGAGTCTTTCTTAAAGAGAAAAAAACCCATCGATACTTTGAATTACCACCATTGGCGAAAGGCACTCATTGTGACATCCAAGTTGAATCATCCCTGATTCATCTTGCATTTTCTTCATTCTATGACATTTTCCTATAAAATTAAATTTATAGGATAAAAAATAGTAACACAACATCTTAACCCAGAATTGGTGTTCGATACTGTTAAACAAGCTGAAAGAGTCGAGCTTTAGACTGTTTGTATTCATACATCTATTTAAACAAGGTTAAAATTCTGTTCAAGTTTAGGTTTGTTAAGTTTAGTAAGCTTGAGCGAGTTCTCCACAAGCCTGAGCCGAGCATCGAGCTTCTCGAGCCACGTACAATTCTATGCAAATAGTAGGAATACATTTCAAGAATGTATACAAACATGATATAAGCTTTAAATCTTTTACGGATTAAATGTGAGAATTTGGCTGACATGTAATATCATTGGATAGTAAATGGGTCGTCATATGCTAAAATTATGTATGAAATTTTTATTGTAGACAAAAACATCTATTTAAGCTATAAGATGGTAATTTCTTATCTTGTCTATCATGTAATTGTAATTGCTAAAATATTCTATTTGATGTGATAAATAATTTATAAATCATCTATTCTGATTTTTTATAATCAATTACCTAGACAATCCACCATTGCCAATAGAAAGAGAAAGTGAACTGATTTGAAAAATCAAGCTCATTTCCAACTTATCAAGCCTTTGATGAACCAAGCTCAAACTCAAGCCAAGTTGAGCTTGTACAAGTCATTTACTATGTGATCTTGAACACGAGCCAAGGTGAGTCACCTATGATCTAGGTTATTCTTCTTTTTAGCTATGAGGCAGGAGACGGGTCAGACCCAGGCTGTGTCCGTGTCGGGCACGTGTCGGACACGGAAACATACCCGACATAGCCTTGATACGTGTCGAACACGGTTCGTCTGTGTCCGACACGGACCGGCCTGTGTCCGCTCAGCGGACCGGGTTTAACCCAGTCTGGACACGGGGCGGACGGGTCGGGTGGTGCTATGCGGGTCGGATTAAAAAAAAAACCGTTCGCTGCAATTCCTTTTAACCCTCTCTCACCCGTTCATTCTTGGGCTCTCTCCCCCCTCGGATCCCTCTCTCGTTCTCCTCGGATCCATCTCAGCGACTGTGGCGGCAGCGACGGAGATGACTACGACGACGGAGACAACGACGACGACGAGGGTAAGCTTTGATTTTGATTTTAGGTTTTTAGGGTTTTAATTCGGGGTTTCTTTAATTTTGATTTTTTTACAGTTCCTCCTAGCCTATCTCACTTTGATTCGATCTCCGATCTTCATCGTCAACGATCTCAGGTAAATTTTCACCCCCTCATCTCTATCGGAACTTTCTCTATCTGTCTCTCTTTCTCCTCCTCTCTCCTCTGTCTGTCTCTTTCTCTCGGTTCTCTCGGTCTATCTCTCTATGTCTCTCTCTCGTGTCCTCTCGGTTCTCTCTCTATCTTCCTCGGTCTCTCTCTGTCTCTCTCTCTCTCAGTCTCTCTATGTCTCTCCTCTCAGTCTCTCTCTATCTCTGTATCTCTCTCAGTCTTTCTGTTTCTCACTCTCTATATATCTTTCTCAGTCTCTTTCTCGGTCTCTCTCTGTCTCTCGACTGAGAATGACTCTGAGATAGATGAGCAGAGAGAGGCAGTAAGAGATAGAGGAGAGACTGAGAGAGGAGAGACACAGAGAGAGTGAGAGGCAGAGAGAGACTGAGTGACTGAGAGAGAGTGAGAGGCAGGGGGAGACTGAGAGAGACTGGGGGAGGAGGAAATTGAGTGAGAGACTGAGAGAGAGAGAGAGGTTGTGAGAGCAGAGAGGATTATTGTTGTGTTGTGAAATTAGAACAATATAAATTGCATGATTGATGTAGGATTGTGTAGAATTTGAGTTTAATTGATTTAGGATTTTGATATTGTTGTGTGTTGTGTATCAAAATTAGAGCATATATTGAATTACATGATTGATGTAGGATTGTGTGAAAATTGAGTTTAATTAATTTAGGATTTTGATATTGTTGTGTTGTGTTTAGAAATTAGAGCAACATAACTTCGATAGAAGGTTCTTCAAGTGGTCCGGTGGATGATCATGCACCTCTTTGAAATTTTGTAACTAAATTGAAAAAAATTGGAAGGGAAGGAGAAAATTAGAAGTGGAAATATAGTTATTGTCTTGAATCATTCAATAGATCTTATTCTAGAGTCAAGGCCCATCTCATGCAAATAAGCGGATAAGGAATAAAGATGTGTGCAACGGTTTAAACCCCACAACACAAGCGATATGACAAAGGAGATGGAGCAAGTAGAAATGAGATTGAAGGCTTCTATGCCTAGGGACGTCACATTACCAATATCTTCAACGTCAAGTGTGGCCGGTGAAAGTTTAAGTGGTCCAAGTGCACCGAAAAGAGAAGGGGTCAACACTGTTGGATCAAGAATTCAATAAAGAGGTAAGGGATGAATTAGATTGCATTATTGCGGGGATGTTCTATACCGGTGGATTGTCATTTAATTTGACAAGGAATTCATGGTATGTTAAGGCATTTAAATTTGCCGCAAACAATCCAATCGCCGGCTATAAAACCTCCCGGCTACAACTCTTTGAGGATCACTCTCTTGTAACGTGAAAAATCTCACGTAGAGGGGTTGATGGAGCCCATCGAGCCACATGAAAGCTAAAAGGGTCTCTATTTGTAGTGATGGGCGGGCGGATGTGCAAAGATGACCTTTCATTAATTTCATGGTAGTCACTTAAAGTGGCCCGATAATCTTGAACTCCATAAATGCCAAGGGAGAAGTGAAAAACTAACATTACATTGCGGAGAAGCTTGAAGATTGCATTTAAAAAGTTGGTGCTTAAAATGTCATCCAAATCATAATGATAACGCTTCTACATATAGGTTGCTGGTGCTATTGTGGAGAGCAAGTTTTCCTCACATCTTTTGGACTCCTTGTACAGTGCACACTCTGAATCTTGCACTTAAGAATATTTTGTGGCTAAAAATACAGAGGCAAATGTTGTAGTTTATGCTCAATGCAGTTGGATCACGGAAGTCTCGAATGATGCCTTGATTATGAAGAATTTTATCATGAACCATTCCATGAGGCTTGTCATGTTCAATGACTATTTCAAGATGAAGCTACTTGCGGTGGCGGATACTATTGCTTATTGAATTATCATGTTGAAGAGGTTTAAAGTCATCAAAAGAAACCTCCAAGATTTGGTCCTTAGTGATCGATGGAACATGTATAGGGATGATGATGTGGGACAAGCACAATTTGTTAAAGAGAAAGTCTTAGATGATTATGGTGGGACAAGATAAACTACATCATTGCCTTCACCGAGCCAATTTATAACATGATAAGGGTCACCAACACCGAAAAGTCATCTCTTCATTTGGTGTATGACATGTGGGACATAACAATCGAGAAGGTTAAAAGTGTTATTTATCGACACGAAGAAGAAAAAAGAGCAATCACCTTTTATGATGTTGTGCATCAAATCTTGAAGGATTGATGGAAAAAGAGTAACACGCCACTTCAGTGTTTGCACACTTTTTGAATCTAAGGTAATATCAAGTTAATGTAATAATTCATTGTCTTTAATGTGGTTATTCTTTAATGCGGTTTATTATTTATGTTAATAGGTATTATCATGATGTTTGTTTAATGAGAATATAAGTCGACAAGCTCCCCATCAAAATGAAGAGATCTCTTCCAAAGAAGTAAGTATTTAAAGAGATACTATTATAACCATGAAGAAAGACGGGCAGTGAGCATGGAATATGCTAGATTTTCGGGCACTTTGGGTGCTTTTGCCGATCAGATTCTCTTCGAGATAGAGGATTTGTGGATTTGAAGTGTTGATGGGTTCTTTATGGTTCATGAACTCCTAGTTTACAAGCGTTGGCCTTAAGCTTCTAGGCCAACCATGTTCCTCCTCTTGTTGTGAAAGGAATTGGAATACATACTCTTTTATTCACTCCTTAAGAGAAACAAATTAACCCCGGCACAGGCGGAAGATCTAATGTGTGTACATAATAATCTTCGTTTACTTTCTCGAAATTCAGAAGAATAAATGAAGAGGAAACAAAGATGTGGGATATTGGCGGCGATGACTTTGACTCATTTCAGGTGCCGATGTTTTAGATTTCGCTACCCTCTCTTGATGAACGCACGATGGAGGCCGTGTTGCTTGCGGATGATGAAGGAGATAATGAAGAAGTCATTGGACTAACTTCGACTTCATCTCGAGACATATGACGGCAGTTGTAATTTTATTTTGAACTTGTGATGTTAAGTGGTTGTAATATATAAACTTGTGATACTTTATAGTTTGTGCGCGTGTTGATTGGTATTTTAGTTAGTTTGTTGATCACTTGATTTAGATTTTATAAATATATATATATAGGGGTTACTGTACCTCAGCCTGCAGGCTGAGAGAGTTTCTCAGCCTGCGGGACGTGGCTGAATATATGCCACACATCGGTCGCAGAGTGTGGGCGCCAAAAAAATCAAAAAAATCCCGCCTAAACAATCGTGAAACAAATTGACAAAAATACCCCTTTTATATGACGACTGCGACTTCTAGCATTGAAAAGTAAAAAAAATTTCATGGTCGCAGACTTAATACAGAATAAAGAATACCGGAAGAAACATGCTATCGTATAGCAATGCGACCTCCTTCAGTACTACGACCAAAGTCGCAATCTTAATTGTTCATAGGAGTATCAGGCAAACATTCAGAAATTATACGAAGGACAGTATTTGATGACTAACAGTTGACAATTTATGGTCGCAGTTACTTAATCATTTATCAGTTCCTAATGTGACTATGGTCGCAATAATGAACTGTTTTGGAGTTCAAAGTAATTTAAAATTATAGTGTATTAACTTTTAAACTGTTTTGGATAACTGAACAGTCACCTAGGAAGTATACAATTTTTGGAAAAGGTAGAAAATATATTTGAGAGATATTCACGTGGTCTGAGAGCTTAAACCTTTTGGAATTTCGGGATTAAAATATATAAAGGGTCATGAGCAAAGGATTAAAAACATACTAAGTTATTTTTGCTCAAACTAGTTACTCTCACTGTTCGGAAAATAGATTCAAAAAAATGTCTTCACCACCGTCTTCACCGGAAAGAAGCCAATCATCTAATGATGATTGGATGTTTAGTTCTGAACCGATGTCTCGCTACGGGTCAGAATCTGAGCTTGATACAGACGACCCGTTCTGGGAGTTCATTGATGAACCAAAACACAAACATAAAGAGGAAGAAAGCGAAGAGGAGACTGTCGCTGAAGAGGAGGAAGAGACGGAAAGCGATACGAAAGACGAAAGCATGACTCTTGACGACGAATCTGATTACGATGGTGATAACGAGGATTAAAAGTTTAAAAAATTGTATTTTGTTTTTTTAAATATATATAAATATGTTTTCTAAAGTTAATTATGTGAATTACATTTTTACTTCTATGTCTTGGTTGAAATGCTGTACAATTGTTACAAACCTTCATTTTAAATATTTTACGCTAAACGAATATACTGCGACCATGGACGCAGTTAATAATTATATTACTTCACCCGTATAAATTTTTAAAATGAAAGGTTGCGACTTTGGTCGCAGTTGCTGGACGCAGACTAATAAATATACTGTGAACTTGGTCGCAGTTGCTGGTCTTTAGTCTTAATCAACAACAACACTGCTACCTTGGTCGCAGTTTCTGACCGTAGTATTAATAAAATACACTGCGACCTTGGTCGCAGTTGCTGGTCTTTACTCTTAATCAACAACAACACTGCGACCTTGGTCGCAGTTGCTGGTCTATATTCTTAATCAACAACAACACTGCGACCTTGGTCGCAGTTGATGGCCGCAGTCTTAAAATAATCTGCAACCTTGGTCGCAGTTGCTGGTCTTTAGTCTTAATTAACAACAACACTGCGACGAGGTGACACGTCACCGCAGCAGTTGCTTAGTCGCAGTCTTTAGTCGCAGTGTCGACCCTGGTCGCAGTTGTTTCTGTTTGCACTGTAGTCTTATGCGACCTTGGTCGCAGTGTCGTCTCTGGTCCAAGTTGTTTTGTTTGCAATGCATGACTGCGACCAAGATCGTAGTTTATAAAAAACAAATATGCTTTTTATTTATGTCCAGCATTTGCCTCCAGGCATGTGAAAATGATACAAAACGCTCTCTTATACAATAAGATTGAGTGTTACAATATAGCAGTACAAAGAAGACTAAACATCAAAAGAGCCCTTGTTGACTAAGAGCAGTGGTGTTATTGAGGTCGCAGTTTATTAAAAAACTGTGGACGACGAGGACCATGACTTCTTCCCTTGCGGACGATGAGGTCTATGACTTCTTCCCTTGCGGACGAACATCGATCAAGTTCGCCGGCGAAAATATTCTCCCAGGGGCCCAGCGAACCTGAAAAAGGACAATCAAGCTCTGGGTCATCTTCGTCCATAGGGTCATCTTCATCCATAGAGGCAGGCCCCTGTTAGAGACTCTCAAGAAGGCGGAAATTCTCAGAGCAATTGCTCTCGAAAGAAAACAGTCTAAGCATGGGCTGTTAAAAAAGGGACAGGGTGAGCCCTATTTATAGGCAGCCCATAATAACCATAATTAATGGTTCATTAATCAGAACCGTCGGCTTTAATGGTCTCCAACCGCCAGCACCGGTTTGGCATTAAAAGACATTAACGCCTAAACCCAATGAAGAGCCGACGCGTAGACAACGTAGACTTGACGTTTAAAGATCTCATAAAATCTTTATGACAGGCCGCGTCTGTCGGGCAATTAACCATGTACACTGCGACCAAAAGTCTCTGACTAAGGTCGCAGTTTAAATGTACACAGCGACCAAAGTCTCTGACTAAGGTCGCAGTTTAAATTAAACTATAAAGTAGAATTTTATCGCATGCTGATAAATTGATCTGAAAAGATTTTATATTTTGAGAAAAAATTTTATCGCAGGCTGAAAAGTAGAAACTAGATCTTTCATAAAAGAGGTAAGGAAATAGGGCGAAAAGTAATTTATATACAATAACCTAAATCCTATAAAGAGCGGCAAAAAAAGGGGAAAAATAATAATAAACAATAAGGAAAGTTATCGAAAAGGGGGTATTTGGTAATTTAACTTCTTCCTAAAAGCGGGCGGGCCGCAAGTTAGTGGGGTGATAAAATTGAGCCACGTCACCGCAGGCTGAGAGAGTTCTCTCAGCCGCAGGCTGATATACATTTTTCTCATATATATATATATATATATATAATAATAATAATAATAATAATAATAATAATAATAAAATATTTCTTGGCGTGTCCTTGTATCCTGTTTTTTTGAATTTTGTCGTGTCCCGTGTCCGTGTTGTATCCGACACCCGTGTCTGTCTCCGGGCTTCATAGCTTTTTAGCATGCGTAGATTTTTGTCCAAGCTCAGTTCCTTCAGGTTATTGAATGAGTCTGAAGGAGTTTTTAGCAAGCCAATCTCGATCTTCCAGAGCCCATTAGCGGCCCTACTCAAAACTGACAAGTCCATCATGAAGAACCTGACATGTTTTGAAATTGTGTTTGGTGGTTGGGGGGTCTTCTTGCCATGATTTGGACACTACATTCACAAGATTGTTCATATGGATGCAATAGTTGCCCCATTTGTTGTAAAAAAGGAAGAAGAGAGGTTATTCAGATTTCAGAGCATTGGATGAAGGTTGTCATTCTAGTTGTATGGCATGATGGTTTTGGAATTTTGCCTCTCTTTTTTTCTTATCCTTAATATTACATGAGATAGCAGGCATACTGCAACATCATTTTTTTGTTCCAACTGGTTATGGCAATTTCTATTTATAGATTAGTAATGGAGTTTGTTCAGTCTAATGTTAATTTATTTAACTATTACTGTGGGTACTCACCCTACTCTATCTTGTGAAGGTATATTTGATACTTGATGAGTTCATTCTTGCCGGGGAGCTGCAAGAAACTAGCAAGAGGGTAAGGCGTCTAAAAGAGTTCTTTATTTCTCGCTTTATGATATGGGATGTGTTTACTTTAACTGTGCAGTCTTGTGATGATAATGAAGAGCTTATGATCTTGAGAAAAGAATGAAATTAATTTCTCTATTTGCAAATAACTTGAAATGAAACCCTATTAGAACTATTTTTGGGTCCATGTACTCCATACTAAATCAGATTTGGTTAAAAATCTGAATTCATTTGAATTCATGATTTCTGCTATAATCTAGTACTGAGATCAAAACTGTTGTCGCTTTGTCCTAGATAGGATTTTTACTTGGAAACTAATCAATACATCATAGTGGTCCATGTAGCGACAGAGACAAGGAAAATATAGTGGCTGAATTGTTAGAGATCACCAGAGCGGCCGCTTAAAGAAGCACAAACAGTCATGGACACACGACTGATTATAAAATAGCACACCGTAAACAGTACGATGTGGCAAAAAAGTGTCTTGTCAAATGCATGTGCTCCGTGTGCCCATCAAAACTGGGCTTTACAATAGAAATGTCTCTGCTTCTTACTGGTCCATGTGACTAGTAATAAGTCAGAGAGAGAGGACAGAATTTTTATAGGTCACAAGATTTTAACTCATGTTCTGCCAGGTTTTTTTTATATGTTTCTCTCTCTCTTTGACATAGCAAATGTGTGTCCACCAAACTTGTGTTGGGGGTAGGTATGGTTCTGTCTTCACAATTCACAATTATCTTCTAGATGCACAAGGGCGTGCTATAAATGGGAAGAATAGCCACTTTATGTTTCTGATGATTTCTCCACTGTTACAATGATCTGATAGTGAAAACTGTCACGCCTTCTTTATCCTTATTCCCAGTCAAATTATGTAAAATATAAACGTCACATACTTGCCACAACCACACAGACAAAAAGCTCCCTTTCCACAACTTGCAAGTAATTTTCCCTCTTTGGGTAGTCAAAACCTTAAGCCCCTTTTCTGATGCTCTCCTACGCATTATGGCTGTAAAATTACATATTATGGGTTTATGCTACTGGGACAATAACTTGGGGTGTTCGGGGGTTGGATCAGCTGGGTTTTTGGGCCATTTTGTACCCGAACATGAAATTTCAGTGGGTTTTTGAGAGAGGATTAAAAGTCTCTTGTCTAGGTTGGGGTTGGTTCAAATTTGCTGTTGGATTTTAGGGTTCGGGCAGGTTGATCGAGTTAGGCATGTTTAATTAAGTCTATAATTTTTTATGTAGAAATACATATATGATTAAATTATACATAGCTATTTGTTTGATAAAATGAATGACTAATTGTATCCTGCGTATAAGTATGCACACCAACATATATTCATTTGTGAACATTACTCAATATCTGGATTACTCTGAAAAAACACAATATATGCATTAAGGGGGGAATGTGTCTCCCCTCTGAGATTCTGATGAAAAATCAAAAGTCCCGTGGACCTTTTCTTAATGGTGGACCCTAGATTCTCTGAGTCCGGCCCCCCTGTATGGGAATTTGTTCAAATACGAAAGCCCACTTCCTGCCTTCCACATGCGTTATACTAATTATAGGTTTCATCATTAAGAAAAGGTCCAAGAGGTCTTCAATGTTTCATCAAAATCTCGGGTGGGTTTTTGAGACAAATCAAAATCTGTCTGCTCGTGTTCGAGCAGGTTTTCAATCTTTCTAAAACCCACAATTTCCGGTTGGGTCCGGATAGGGTCCTGTACAATATGTTTATACACACAAATAGCACACAGTATGTATATATACACCTTTTACTTCCCGGTTTTGAACGAGTTCGGATTAATTGAGTACAGGCTTGGGCCGGGTTTGGATTATGAGTATGGTTCGGGTCGATTTTTGAGACAATCAAAATCTGCCTGCTCATCTATGAGCGGCTTTTCAAGCTTTCTAAAGCCCACAATTTCAGATGGGGTTGGAATAGGGTCATGTACAAACCTGACCCAGAACACCCCTAAGAATATAACCCCCAAAAGGAGAACTTTTTCCATTTCTCAGTTTTTTAATTTTTAATTTAAATTAACTTCCTGGTGTTTATGTTTGGATAATTGAACTTTCCTGCTGTTATTGTAATTTCAATCTTTCCTGGTATTTGAATATATAGTTATTTTTGGAGCAGCCCTGGGCATGACCTGCATTTTCAATACAAGAATACTTGCATGAATTTAAGTAGTTCAAAAAAAGTATATATGCATGACCTGCCTTTTCAGTTGTGAACTGATAATTTTTGCATGATTTGTTGAAACATTTCAGGCTATTATTGAGAGAATGGGTGAGCTGGAAAAACAAGAATGAGAAATTGACTGAATACTGAAGTTGGGAAATTCGTTCCAGCCAAAACGATTCATCTACCTCAGAGCATTAAAGCCCCTTCTCCGCGGCTTTCCTACACTTTATGGCGAAGTTCATGCATGTTGTGGGCTTATACAAGTTGGGCAATAACCCAAAAAATGAAAATTTCTCCATTTCTCAGTTTTTTAGTTTTCAGTTACTTCCTGGTGTTTGTGTTTGTATTATTGAATTTTCCTTCTGTATTGATTCCAAAACTTTTCCTGTGCTACTGAACAGTTGGACTTATTGCTGCAGAAAATTCCATGTGTGTCGATTTTCTTTTCTTGCTAAGTTTAAATTCCTTGTAGAAGCGCAAAATTTTCTCCCTTGTTAAACTGACTGATGGCATCTTGAAATTAGTTTTTCTGAGGTATATAAGAGAAGTGAGGGTTCAAGTTTCCATCAAACGCCTCTCTCTTTGCCCTAACCCTAATAGCTCGGGGCGGAGACACCTCGTGGTCTGCGCTCCACGCTCCAATTTATTACTTCTCTGACATTGTCTTCCATTCCACAAGGGCCGCCTCCATGCAGTTGACTTCGACAGGACCCCTTTGAGTGTTTGATCTCGCCAATCCCTTTGTCGACCCACCTCTCGTCTCTCCTAGAGGCAGCGTAAGATGTTCTTGGTCGAGTCCCCATTCTTGCTGGTAAAGAGAGATGATGATGGTGATGATGTCAAGTTTAGGACAAAGGTGTTTAAGGTGTTCAAACTAGACGAGAGCAATTTTAGGTGGAATTAGATCAAAAACATTGGGGAGTTGGTCACCGTTCAGACCAACAAGTTCTATGATTTACTCCTGCTTTATGATAATTTTATTTTGTTAGATTTTACCAGCATCATTGAGCTTTCGATACATGCCTCAGATGATGGATTTCAGATGTGAAGTTTTTACAACTACATTAGGATCATGAAGGTAACTTCAACCTTTTATCTACTGAATAAATTAGTTAATATTGTGGTCAGCTGAGGCTCGCTTTGTGTAATCTGCATCGAGTATTTCTGTTTCTCGGAGAAAAATGAGACTAGAGTTAAAAACTCGGACTCATTTTCCCTCCAAACATTTTACATGTAGCATTATCAGATCTGATTCAAGTCAGAATTCATTGACATGTTGGCATCCGATTTAACTCTGAATTCATTGATATTGAATATGGATATTGAGTTCAATTTGGGATGTTCATTTCATCCATATTCATAAGAGTTTCCGAAATGGTTGTATAATATCCTCCCCTTTATGCCCCCCTTCTGGCTCATAGCTTTCAAATTGATACCGTTCCATGGTTAAGAGTTTGTTTTATGTTCATTTTACCCCATGTTAAAAATCACCTGGGAAATATAAAAGAATGACCGGTGATTGTGAAGAACAAGAATATTCGCGGAGTTGAAGTAAAAGAAGACAAATACCAATAAAGAGACACGACATTATAACCATCTTTCCTTAAAAGAAAAAAAAGAAAAAGAAAATTATTATAAACAAATTTTTTATACAAACTATTTATATAGTGGGGAAAATTACAAAGAGTAGTTTACATTGCTTGTATATATAATCATAAGTGAGCCAAGATCCTCCTTGCCTCCCATTTACAATGTACATAATGAATCAAAGGTTCCAAGAGGATTGCAAATTTCCGATTCACCAAAAAGAAGATAGTGAATAAGGTGTCGTCTCAATGCAAACATGGCCCAAAAAGAAGCATAACATGCGGCTTCACACTTCATGTTCAGAAGGTTATAAATACTACCTCACCACCCCCCCCCCCCCCCCCCCCACCCCACAACACACACACACACACACACACACACGGTTGGATTTAAAAGATCTATGATAACTACAAACTTCCTGCGCTCCTGAAACAGGTTGGACTGGGCACATTGCGAGAGCTCAGGCTTGCAGTTCTGAGGAGTCTGCGAAATTCTGCTAAGCTTATCTTTCCATCCTTGTCGATATCAGCCTCCTCCAATAGTGGGTCGATTGAACCCTTTAACCCTGTGTACTGCAGACATCACACCAACGCAAATGTGAGAACCTCTGGGCTGAGAACTTAACATCGTCATGGATTTCAAGAAATGAAACATGCCAGTAACCAGCAATGACTTACCATCCGAAGTTCCTCAGGTGTGATATAACCATCTTTGTCCACATCAAACTTCTCAAAGGCAGCTTTAGAACGAAGTTTCCATTTCTCAGAATCGTGTTCCTCCAGCTGATGCACATGTAAAGTTGCCGCAACAAATTCAGAGAAATCCACCTGCCCATCTGTATTTGTGTCGATCTGTTCATAAGTCGCATCAAGAATTTATATTAGAAATGGAAACAACAAAAACATTCACAGTTAGGATTCCACTACCGGACGAGAAAGCATTAATAATACATGTTATGCATTATATACTGTTCCAATCAGACGTCTGATTCTATATTTAAGTTGCCTACCAACATGACTTAACCCAATACTGAATGAAAATGAGGACATTAACCAAATAACTGAGGGACCAAAAGAAATTGATGTAGATTAGTGTTTGGTTTACATGAGAAATCACCCTAGTTCTTATCAGTGTCATCAGACTTCCATATTTTCACAAACAGATTATGAGGTAAAAACAGAGGCTGCAATTAGATAGCACCTCTAATGGCTGACTCAGAACAAAATGCAGAAGCTTAGTAATCATCATGGGGTGTGTGCTATGCTGGAGGTTGCATTTAGATGATAACTCCTCCAAGGGGGATGGAGAAACCAATGCTAAAAACTTAGGATCCCTTAGGCATTGTGTTTGAATTTGTGTGCATATGTACAGAAAGGGATATGAGCAGGATTAAATGAACTTTAGAATTCTAAACATTTTTTATTCCTACACGTCTTAAGATATCCTTAACACACTTGTTTTAATTAGGTAACCATGTGTTTTGAGTAAAAATGATTTTTAATAAAGGCTGATTGAGAAGTGTATGAATATAAAGTTATGCCTTACTTGATACCTTGCACCTGCATGATTTATTTTGAAGAAATTAAATAAAATAACACATAAAAATATTGTTGTGGAATAAATCATCTAGAGTTGTTATATTAAAAATCAACCCCTATGAAAATGATAACAGAGCATGTTCACAAGTTCAAACATATAAGAATTGCATCCAGAAGCCTAAAGAAAATTTACAACGCAAGATTTCATGCTGTCTTATTCAAGGTAAAAACATGAGCATCTGTACATTATCTCGTGCAAATTGAAAACATACTAATAGTGCCTATTACAAGACACTGTTTCCTGGTAACTTTCTTAATGACAAATTGTCTTTCAATTGTCAAAGACTCCCACATTCTAATAGACTGCTTGATCAGAGGATAATTATTGCTATGCTAGGCAGAACTATGAATAGACTAAACTGGGACAGAGTACAGTTATGGAAATACCACTAATTAGACCTATAACAAAGCAGAGGACTAAATAAGTATAAGATTATGTGGCTTTGATCGGTCAAAAGGATGCACGGACCATGATTTTACATCCCTTGTCAAGTTGGCACAGAGGAGGGTTTCATAACGAAGAGTTGCTAAGAGGTGTTTGTCTGATGATGAATGGTAAAGTATCACATTATCCTACCACCTGTGTCACAACCTCGAGCCCTCTTCTTCTTGGATCACAACCACCAACACCCCTCACCACATCCCACCCCACCCATCAGCCCAATATATCTGTAGAACTTTTGAGAGACCACACAAATTACTCCTTGATCAAGAAATTCAGAACCATGAAAGGTTGTACATAAAGTTACTGGATTGTATATACAATGGTAGTTTTTGTTCCTTGTTTCATACTCTGTTCAGCAATTGCCCTGACAGTGTGCACAAACTATTTAGTGTTCTTTTAAATAATAGTTTTACTGGATTGTATATACATGGGTAGTTTCCTGTTCCATTGTTACATACTCCTGTAATTGCCATGACAGTATGCAAAAAAGTGTTTACTGATCCTTTCATAAATAGATTTATTGGATGTATATTCAAGGGTAGTTTCCTGTTCCTTGGTTACATACTATATTCAGCAAGTGCCATGGCAGTATGGAAAAAGTGTCTGGTGTTCCTTTTGTAATTAGATTTATTGGATTGTGTATACAAGGGTAGTCTCTGTTCCTATTTTTACATACTTTATTCAGTAATAGTCATTTCAGTGTGCAAAAAGTGAGTCATTCAGCAATCGTAAGAAATATATGAAAACCACAGACAAAGTATCATACAACATGGGACTAGAAGTGATATGACTACTTACAGCTTGAAGAATCTCCAGAACGCGTGGTTCCTTTAATCTCCAAAGAAGATCTTTCTCAAGTGCCTGCCAATTAGTTTGCATTACTTCAACCATGAGGTGTTTAAGGAACATTGCATTTTTATAAATATAAGAGAACATGAATGAAACTTAGACACAACAGACAGCTCATCCTCTACATAATTATATAGGAAAACAATCAAAGCATTCTTACAAAGTAGAGGATACTCATGAAGACAATCAAAGTCTACCTTCATATAAAAAATACTATATTCTCGAACACAGATATGATGAACTCTTATAATGTCTCATCAAAAGGATGTTGGTGGAGTGATAAGGAGGGGGCTAGGGGCACAAAGAGATCATGCTTTGAAGCTTTATTGTGAATTGCATCAAACAAATAAAAAGAAAAAAAATACAGAAAGCTAAGTGATAGTTAAAAAGCCATACAGTATGTTTCTTTTAATTATAGAATCAACAAATATGTTATAAAAGATCTGTTTGAAGATTTTTTTCAGCTTACTCCCAAATTTCAACAAATTGTCAATTTAACCAAATATGACATTCAATTTCTAATAAATGGGTAAAAATAATATTCTCTATGCAAGGAGAGAAATTTATCGCCTGTCAACACAGGTTCTCTCTTGTATGTTCTATAAATAGGATATAATTGTTCTATCAAGTAGGATATCTTCTATAAACTTCATTTTAGATCAAGTTCAAAGAGTAACGTAAATAAGATGACATCTCAATCAAGTTGCTATGCTACGTTGCATGGACACATACATGCTGACATGAGCACAACACGACCAAGGTTCTAAATATCGGATATCGGGATCGTATCGGATGGGGGTTTTCATATCGAATATCGGATATCGAGAGAGATATCGGGATACGCGCGCATATCAGGCATTCATATCGGACACTATATATAATGAAATACTGATAACTAAAAGTTGATTTAGTTTTATAGATATCGTCTACCTAATTAAAATGATGTAATATGCATGCAAAAACAATAAAAAATAATGTACATTTGTACGCAGTCGTGCAATAAATAAGTTATTTCATATCGGGCAATATATCGGATGATTTATCTGCTGATATCGGGCAATTTATGCTCAAACAATA
Organism: Agave tequilana; assembly: GCA_038442645.1. Classification (NCBI taxonomy): domain Eukaryota; kingdom Viridiplantae; phylum Streptophyta; class Magnoliopsida; order Asparagales; family Asparagaceae; genus Agave; species Agave tequilana. The sequence continues at coordinate 171,946 of JAVJIF010006077.1, read as the reverse complement.
TGGCGAATGATTTCTCCATATCGTATCGGCAGCATGTAAAAAAGAAGATATCGGACGATATCTCAACCGACTCGGCCGATATTTAAAACAGGGAACACGACACAAAACAATGACACACTAATTCTAAAAATACATAGAAAATTTAAGTATCACGTTAGATACGTATGCCTGTCACGTGTCTGATACGACATGGCTCCACATGTAAAGTGTCCCTACTACCTAGCGCCAAGTCCATCCCACTTGACTACTTCGATGATTAGTCCTTGAATATAGTTGTTCACTAATCTTAGATTCACACATTTACAACTGCAATTATTAATTAAGGAATAATCTTGGAACAAGAATCAAATCCCTCAATCTTTCTCCTCTTAATTTTCTTTTGTTAATCAGGAAGGAGCTTGAAGTGAAGTTTAAATGGAAGCATTATAAGCAAATTAATTTACATAACAAAGAAATTAGTTATAGTTAAAAGAGAACTTGATTTCTCAGCTTTGTAATTGATGGGGACATCATCCGTCTTTGGTTTTAGTTTTGAGACGTGGTTGACATTTCGATTTTATTGGACAACTGTTAGTCAACGTGTCGTAGTTGTGTTTGGTTTTCGTTTGAGTCCATTTGGGTCAGTATTTAGAGTTGAAATTGAATTTAGTTGGTCATGTTTGTTTTCAGCATTATATTTGTTTGTTGTTTTTTTTTAGTCCCACATCGAAAGTGGGTTGAAACTTGTAGTCAAGTAAAACCTATTTAAAAAGCCCAAGTCAATGAATAAAGCAATGAGGATTTAGTAAAAAAATCTTTTTTGATATTGGTTTGATCTAATTGATTGAATCAATAGGTGGTGAAGCCAAGAACCGAGTTGCAAACCGTGTTTATATCATCAATTCAAATTTTAGCCTTTGATCCCATCCCACATCAATTTTGGTATCAGTACTAAATTCTTGCTCATTTATTTAAAAAAAATCCAAAATCCTGGTTCTCCAAAATCCTGGTTCTTTTCTTTTCTAAAAATCCTAGTCTCTCTCAAATCCTAGCTCACTTAAAAAATAAAAATAAAAAATCGGCCAAAAATCCCACCGTTTACAGTTCATCTTCTCTTCCTCTCTCACACTCCCAAACCCAAAACCCTAACCCTAGTGCCGCCACTTGCCTCTCGCCGCCTCTCGTCACCTCACCGCAGTCTCCGCCACCTCCTGCCACCGCTCTCAGATCCTCATCTTCACTTTTCCCTAGACAATAACAAGATCCAAGCCCAAATCTGCATTGGATCAGCCTGCATCACCTCGCCGACATCATCGACGCCACCACCGTCGACATCGCCAGTCCAAATCCAACACTAGACATCATCGACATCGATGTCGACATCTCTTCTCTCCATCTACCACAGACCGCAGCCTCGTCGTCTTCACCGCCATCCGCTGTCTTCAATCACCGCGAGATCACCATCGATCGTCGACTAGAGCAATTCCAGTGCCGTCATTATAGATCCCGAACGTTATCTCCGTCATTTTCATCGACTTCCATCATCATCTTCATCGTCGCTACCTTCCGCCAACGACAGCAGCAGACCACCGCGACCGCCATCTTCCTCGTCGCATCGCCGCCGCCGCCCTCGCATCGTCATCGCCACAAAAACCCTAGTTATTTGGGTTTAACTATTTGGGTCCGACCTATTAACAGCGATCTGATCTGACCCGACCCGTGAAGCTACAGTACCTGACCCGCTAATCTACGACGTCAACCCGAGTTGCGGCTCAGACCCGAGCCGACATTGATGTCATCAGCTCAGAGCTGATGCCATCGGCTCACCCGAGTCCAATTCGAGCCGCCTGAGTTGACTTGGCACTCACTCGATGTGATTCAGTCGAGTTGATTCAGAAGTTGTTTCATGCTCGATTCAAACCCGACTCACGTTGTTTTCGAGGCAGTACTCTTTCAGGCCATACCACTGTTGTCCAGGACTTTCGTGGGCGACTTTCAGCTATTAGCAGTAGGTGTTTCTTCGAGATAATTCTAATTTTATCGATTCTACTATTTTCCAACGGTATTAGAAATTGTCTCGATTATCCTTGATGCTATCGACATTGTTGTTGTTTCTCTAAAATTGTGAGCATATGAATCTGTTAACCTTTCTTTGCTCTAATATGCATATTAAAATAGAACTATTTCATGAATCTAGGCACTTGATTAATTCTCTTGATGTAATATTAAAACGACCAATGTTACGTGTATAGTTTCTATTATTTGATCATCTTAATTAAATTCTTGATGTCTAAACGTTCGATAAGTTGTGGAATAATCTAGTGAGCGTCAATAATTGAACTACTTGCTTATTTCTAATTTATCGCATGCATCTCCACATCATAGCATCGTTAGGTGTTAGGATTCGTTTCCATTATTAGATTGCATTTAGGCCTCATTTCGTTGCTGATTTGCATCGCTTGTTCGCTGAAAATCATCATTTAGGGCATAATTTTACAGGACAACACTATATCATCTAGGTTTTGCATTTGGGAACACTTTGTTGCATGCCCACTCGTAGTGGAACCCAATATCACCTTCGAGACCTAATTTTTGAGATGATCCCAACATTGCTAGCATTACAAAACTCTTAGAAGACTTATCCACCCGATTTGACAATGTCCAGTAAGAGTTGAGAAGCTATAGGGACGTTTAGACTGACTAGAACATGAGAATACAGAGAATGTTAGTGAGAATGGACCTCGACCCGAAAAAATCATATACCCAGGTATAATGTTCAACCTGATTATGATGAAATGAACTTACAGAACATTAAACTAAATGCACCCACCTTTGATGACCAGTTGGATCTCCAAATTTTTCTCGATTGGACATCGGACATGCATCATTATTTTGACTGGTATAATATGTCTGATGAGAGACTGATCAGATTTGCCTAAATGAAATTGTTTGGCCAGGCTATAGGTAATATTGGGCTAACGTAGAGAAGCTAATGACTCTTAAAAGACATGAGCCCGTTCAGACTTGAGATGAGATGAAATTGAAACTTTAAGAGAAATATTTACCTGTATCGTACAAACAATGCTTACTTGATCAATAACAGTGTTTGACCCAAGGCAATCAATCAGTGCAGTGGCGGAGTACATCGTCAAGTTTGATGAATTTCTACTTAGGTATGGTGAGAATGAGTGATGTCGTAGTCTTCTCCTCGGGACTTGGGGAAGATCTTGAGCGTGAGTTCTTTGTCCGAGATATCTCCACTCTAGAACAGGCTTATCAGCTTGTTAAGGATCTAGATCGCTCTGAAGGTTTTTCTTTCACTAGACGCACAGACAGACTATAATGATAATACCAACAAGGCCATCACTGTCAAGTCCCAGCCTAGTCAGTCCCAGTCTCATTCCTATTTTGGATCTAGTAACTCTAGTTAGAAGCATGATGATAAAAGCAAAAGAGTTTACAGTGAGTTGTCTAAGTAGGTTCAACGGAATCGGTGTTTTAAGTGTCAAGGGTTTGGTCACATTGTCGTGTTTTAAGTGTCAAGGGTTTGGTCACATTGTTGTCCAATGTCCAAACAAGACAAGAACTTTGATTATTGAGACGCAGTCAGACAATGACCATGATGACTTAGAGGAGACTGTCCATGACCCTCAAAGAGATGTTTGGGAAGATGAACTTGTTGTTGATCAGGCTACCACCTCAGGATGTTTTTCGAGTATGCACCCACCTTCGATTGATAATGTTAATGGGATTACCTACTGGCTTAGTGTCATGAGATGCACTTTAGCTCAATCCAAGGAGAGTGATGACTGACGTCGATTCACAATATTTCAAACTCTCACTATAATAAGTGACAGATTGTTGAGTCATAATTGATAGTGAGAGTTGTGTCAATATTGTCGCCTCGAACATAGTGACTAAATTTAAGCTGAAGGTTGTTCCTCATCTTTAACCATATAAAGTGTCTTGGATGAACTCTGCGTCCGTTGACGTTAAAGAAATGTCTGGCCCCGATCCAATTTGCCACTTATTCGGACAAAATTTGGTGTGATGTAATCACCATGGATGTTGACCATATCATCTTGGGCAGACTATGGTTATATGACTTAGATGTAACTATTTATGTGCGCTCGAATGTTTGTTCGTTTGTCCATGATGGAAAAAAGGCAAACTAGCCCCAATGCAACCTATCCATCCATCTAATACTAAACGGCCTGATGCATCAAGTAGCAAGAAAACATTAAATTTGATCAGTCTGAAGTTTTCGACAAGAAGAGTCTAATAAACCTTTTACGAAGCTTAGTTGGTGCGAATTTGAAGAATTTGTATCTTATTTTACCCATTGCAGAATTTGCATATAATAGTTCGGTGAATAAGTCAATAAGTATGAGTCCATTTAAAGTTGTGCATGGTTATAAACCGAGAAAGCCTATAAATCTTATCCCTATGATGCATCATCTTAGGGTATCCGAGTCTGCATATTTGCATTCGCATATATTCATAATTTGCATAAAGAGATCGGCATGACAATTCAAGAAAGTAATACACATTATAAATCTCATGTTGAATTACACGCAGGCATCTTGAATTTAATAAAGGTAATTACGTAATGATCTGGATTCAACATGAGCGATTTTCACCAAGAACTATTAAGAAATTGCTCGTAGTGCGGGTCCCTATAAAATTCTCAAGAAAATTAATTTAAATGCCTATGTAATTGATTTACCATCAAATTTTGATATTAGTTCGACATTTAATATTTCAGACTTAGTAGCTTATAAAGATCCTCCATTTAACCTTAATAATCCACTTGTAGATCTTGATGAGCCTGCCCAAGAGCCTTTCTTTGAGAGACCCCATTTGCCACCACTACCTACTACACCAATCTCATTTGCAGTAGAAAAGATTGATAACATTCAGGATGATCAAATTATCTCCACCCAAGATGGTGGTTGCAGAAGATATTTAGTGTGTTGGAGCAGTCATCCTGAATCCGTTGACGCATGAATTACTCGAGAGGAACTGCTACGATTAGCCCCGGATCTATTAGAGTACCATGAGAGCCACCAGGAACCTTACTCGACAGGGTCGAGTTCTTCCTACCCCAGGAGAGTTCCCTATTTTAAATATCGGCCGATTCGGCTGAGATATCGTCCGATATCTCCTTTTTTGCCTGCTGCCGATACGATATGGGAAAATCGTTCGTCATATCATTTGCAGCAAAAAAAAACGGCCGATATTTGAAATATCGGCCGATAAATCGCCCGATATATCACCTGATATGAAATAACTTATTTATTGCACAACTGCGTGCAAATGTACATTATTTTTTACTGTCTTTGCAAGCATATTACATCATTTTTATTGGGTAGATGATATGTATGGCTCTAAATCAACTTTTAATTACCAATATTTCATTATATATGGTGTCTGATATGAAGGCCCAATATGCGCGCGTATCCCCGATATCTCCCCCGATATCCGATATTCGATATGAAAAACCCCCATCCGATACGATTCCGATATCCGATATTGAGAACCTTGGGAGAGTTGATGGGGACATCTGCCTTTGGTTTTAATTTGAGATGTGTTTGACATTTCAATTTTATTGGACAATTGTTTAGTCCACGTGTCGTAGTTGTGTTTGATTTTTGTTTGAGTCCATTGAACTTCGTTTGGATCAATATTTAGTTGAGATTGAGTCTAATTGATCATGTTTGTTTTCAGCATTATATTTGTTTGTTGTTTTTGTTTAGTCCCACATTGAAAGTGAGTTGAAACTTATAGTCAAGTAAAGCCTATTTAAATGACCCAACTCAATGAATAAAGCAATGAAGATTTAGTAAAAAAAATTCTATTTTGATATTGGTTTGATCTAATTGATTGAATCAAAAGGTGGTGAAGCCTAGAACTGAATTGTGATCCGTGTTCATATCCTCAATTCAAATTTTAGCCTTTGATCGCACATCAGTAATATTTGGTAGTTCCCTACCCTTATTACTTAGTAGTTAATAATTCATGTTTGCATTTACCTATCACCACCAAATTATGTCTAAAATTTAAGAATAATTAGTAGAGGACAATGGGAATTGGCCAAATATTACAATTTAGCAGTCCCAAAAAAAAACCACCACCACATACACAGAGGCACAGAGACATACACCCCATGGTTCACAGTCGCGGTCTCGGCCGCCAACTCGGCGGGCACTGAGACGGATCGGTCTCGGTGACTCGGATCGGTATCGGGCGATACGCGCAAAACGCTACATAGAAAGCTAAAAAATTCTGAAAAAATCACGATAAATCTTAAAAATGTAGACATCCACATTCATGTATCACATGTCCAAAATATATCACCTAACACACTAAACATAAAGCTAAAGTATAAATACACGCGTCGTCGGTAGAAGCATATCAAAATACATGCACAATATAGTAAATTGAAAAAACTACATTCATAAATACATGCTAATGTAGTTATTTTCACATTGAATTGCGATGAGGCACAAAATTATCATCAAATGCTGAATCGACCGAGTCAATTCCGATTCTCGGCCTAGTCAATCTCCTCTGAGTTGAGTCGACCGACTCGTGACTCGGACTCGTCTCGGAGTGGGCCGAGACGGATACGACTCGGCCGACTCGTCTCCGACTCGGCCGAGTCTTTGAACCATGATACACCCCCACCCCACCTGAAAAGTAATAATAAAAAGAATAAAGAATAAAAGCACTAATACCCACCTCCAACCCATTTGTGTTGGTGTGATATGTTTTTAGTTGCAAGATAACCCTATGTTTATCATAAATTGACAAAAGCAAATTAGGAAGACTTGGATGAGCAACAAGCATCAAGGACTTTGGAAGATATTTACTGGGTGTATGGCTTAAGATGCACTAGGGAACATCAGGTAACAAATATGCAAAAGAAATCTGATTTTATTAGCCAACTGTGAAAGTTATAATTTCCCATTCTTTGAATGTTATAAAAGACCTACATGTTTCATTTCTTCAAGGCTGATTGATCCATTTTTATCAGCATCAATTGCATCAAATTGATCACGAATATCTGCCAACTCCTCCTCATTAAGTGTACTCGCGAGTGCCTGCACAGAAATGGAGTTATAACGATTCTAAATAAGCCAGATGTTTCATACTCAAGAGATAACAATTCTTTAATATTTCACATAAACGCTTCAAAATTACCCGTAGAGCGAACTGTTTGAAACGGCTGTACTTCACAAACTGACGCATGTTTGATAGCACAGATATATCTAATGGAATTTCTGATGCTTCTCCCCCCTCCCTCACCCATGGGTGTGCTGCAAGAATATGCTTCTGTCAGAAGGATTTCACCCATCACTCACAAGAAAACATAATTAAAATGCGATAAGAAGCATAATGTGATACATTGACTCTTTGACTAGTTAATAAGGTTGCTGTTAAGTCCCAAAATATGCAAGCAAAAGGAGAAAGGAAGAAAGCAAGACCAGAAGGTGCTGAAGTTTATTTTAAATTAGCAAATATTTCAAGTCACGAGACTAGACCACCACAGTTATGTGGGTCTTTATATTGGTCCTTCAAATTAAACTTATCTCCATTAGTTCCTCAAATCATTTATGTTACACTAAAGTCCAAGGCCTTCTAGTTTTACACCAGTGCTACTCAGAAGATTCCATCAACTCTATTGAAAATAATGTTCAGAAAGTTTTTCCTTTTCACTAATCACTTGCAATGGTCAAATTTGTTATTTTCTTAATTTCTTCTAACCATGGGTAATGAGAATTCGAGGAAAGTAAGAAATTTTTAAAGAAATATGATTGAGTGTTCAAATAGAGCTGGAGATGGGCAGATGTTTTTAAGTCATTCTCAGTTTGAGTTAAAGTAACTGATACTTGGCACATGCTATGCATGTGCATACATAAAAGGGCATATAATGACTGTGGGCAAGATGAATTCTGGTGTTGGCGTCACACAATTTTATTGGTTGGCTTCCCATTTTGTGAGGTTGGCCGAGAGGCCAGCCGCGTGGGCCTCTCACATTAAATAGTAGAGATGGAATATTCTCATTAATTTGATGAAGATTGAATGATGTGAGGACAAATATGAAAAATATCAACATTTGAGGGACTAACAGGAATAAAGGGGTAAAATAAGGGATTAATAAACGAAACCCCGTAGTTTGTTTGTTTATGTCAAAAGCACATGTCATAGACGGTCTGCCTACAACACTTCTAAAAGGATCCAAAAGCAAGTACGTACACAAAGCCTGAGCAGCAGTCAGCCTTGCATGAGGATCCTTAACCAATAATTTTTTAACAAAATCTTTGGCACTGTCACTCATGCTTGGCCAAGGTTTCCGACGAAAATCTGGCTTGTTTCTGAGTACCTGCAAAATTAACACCATGGTTATAATAACTTCTGCTAGGGCATGAAAAGAACATCCTTGTATTGGGAATTCATTTATCTGAAGAAAGCAGAAAATATCAGCAAACAATTGAAAAACTGATCAACATTAGATGAGTTATGGTAAACCAGTCCTTAACATTGTATTAATTATTAATTATGAATATTCATAAAATGTAACATTACCTCCTTGAATATTCCATCCTCAGTTTTATCCCAAAAGGGTCGCCTTCCACAAAGCAATATGTAGGTTATGACACCTATGCTCCAAACATCTGACTCACGTCCAGACTTCCGTTTCAATACTTCGGGAGCAACATAGTAAGCACTGCCAACAATGTCCTTAAATTTCCTTCCTGAGACAAGCAATAGAAGTGTCATGGTTTCACATCACTGCATTAATTGCTAAAAATGATCTTCATGTATACCAATTTCTGAACTTGCAAATTCTGTTAAGTTTGCAAGCCGCAGGGATCCACAAAATTTGGATAGTGTAGCTTCTTATGCTAACCTGGTTTTATAAAATCTGAGAGACCAAAATCAGTTGCCTTAAGAGCTGAATCTTGTTTTGTTGACTTGAAAAGGAAGTTCTGCAAAAATAAACGTGCACAGTGTGATATAATAGATCAGAAAAGTTGCCGCTGTTTTGGGCCAATTTATCAACACGTATATGTGTTTTACTACTCTACCTCCGGCTTCATGTCTCGATGTACCAAACCATGCAAGTGGCACTCAGCTGCGACTAGAAGCATTTGACGCACTACTACTGCAGCATCTTTCTCGGTGTAACGGCTATCTTTTCTGCCATAAGAGAAACACCTCAGTGGGAGTTAAATAAACCAAAGTGGATTAGCATGGAATTTCTCTCAGAACAACTAAAAGTGGCATTCCCACAAGAAATGACATGCATGTCCTCCTTATACAAATAGTTAAGAAGCTAACTCTCCTGTTTTAACAGTAGAGAGGAAAGGAAAACTTTAAAACCTACAAATTTCAGAAAACATTTGCAGTCTTACTTGGCTAAAATCCGATCTAGTAGTTCCCCACCCTCGCATAATCTGGTCAAAGTAAAACATAACAACATATCAATGAATCAATGAAGATGTTACCATAAGATTAGATGCAATAAAAGTTAAAAAACACACAAGACAATGTCAAAGTCTTGTCTAAGTTAAACAATATTGAAGAGAGAGAATCTTTGTAATGCAAGGCCAATTAAATTTTGTTTTAGTTTCAAAGTCAGTGTCAGTCACACAAGGCTTGATGCAAACAGTACAAGCTTTGTATGATAAACAGGTTTATAATAAGTAGTTTTATATGCAGCACATGAGCATTCTGTATCATCCAGAAGCAGAAATGGCCATGTTCCTAAAACAGAGAAATTAGCTTCAAGTAACAATCTTTTAAATGACTTTTCAGTAAAGCATGAACTTTATTTATGCTGCTTCCATTTTCAGGAACAAATATGTTTTCTACTTAAACATAGTCACTGTCATGGGTATCAGCCAAGAGAGTGTTGCTGAAATAAAAATTATAGAAAGATTAATTGATTATAACCAGGAACTATGAATTAAAAACTATAGGGCTGAACTAAGTCTGTAGGATTCAACTGGATAATTAGATAAAATCAGATAATGCCAAAAACCTTCAATCTTTTAAAAGATGAACAAAATGTACTTTCAAAGTTTCTGCAAATTAAACAGATGGATAAGAATCAAACTTAAAAAAATAGGTTCTGAGTCATATATATATATATATATATATATATATATATATATATATATATATATATATATATATATATATATATATATAGAGAGAGAGAGAGAGAGAGAGAGAGAGAGAGACTTGTGTCCTTCAAAAGGATTTGACCCCGAATCCTTCCCACTCAAGTTCAACCCTCGGACATTCGAATACAAGATCCACTCCGTTGAAGTTGATCTATATTATTTCAAGTATTTATAAACCAAAAATCAAGTGTTTTGATTACTTTTTGCCCATCCATCAAGTGGCGCAAAATGGACGGCCGAAAATAGTGAGGTGTTTAGATCTATGTCTTTAGACATACAAATTCTCGACCCGGCCATTTCATTATGATCTAAACATTTAAAAACCCCTACAAACCAATTTTTGTTAGGTTTCAAATGTTCTACACTGTTAAACTAACCAACTCACTATTTAGTCCGTCCGTTTTTTTCCTACTTGATGCATGGGCAAAAAGTATTCAAAACACTTGATTTTTGGTTTATAGATACTAGAAATAATATAAATCAACTTCAACAGAGTGGATCTTGTATTCGAATGTCGGAGGGTTGAATTTGAGTGGAAAGGATTCAGAGTCAAATCCTTTTGGAAGGACACAAGTCTATATATATATATATATATATATATATATATATATATATATATATATATATATAGGGAAAAGTTTTCCTAGTAAGTCTCCTTAGATTGTAACCTAAGGAGACGGCTTAAAATTCTAACATCCCGATTTTTTTTTTCACGATCCGACCGCACATTATCATATTCATGTTATAAGATGTACGCATATAAAAATTCACGTGATTTGAAGTTTGTTTACTTTATTTTCTTTGGGTTCAAACATTAACGGTTTTTAAACAGTAGAACAAAATGGAACGATTAGATCAATGAGTAAATGAACTTCAAATCACGTGATTTTTTATATGCGTACATTTTATAGCATGAATATGATAATGTGCGGTCAGATCGTGAAAATAAAATCGGGATGTTGGAGTTTTAAGTCATCTCCTTAGATTGTAATCTAAGGAGATCTACTAGGAGCACTTGACCCATATATATATATATATATATATATATATATATATATATATATATATATATATATATATATATATATATATGAAGTGTGGTGTATTACTGCAAGTGCAGCACCTTGTAGTCAAGAGGTTACTCAAAGATTCAGTGTAAACTTACTCCATCACAATATACACATAATCATCATCTTCAAATGCATTATGGAAGTGAACAATATTCTCATGTCCTTTCAGGGCTTGCAATATGTTTACTTCCCGCTTAACATCCTCAACAGCAACAGGACGAACCATCTGCACCAAGATGGATATAATTTAAAGACATTATAAACAAAATCTTACTAAAGGACAAGGATTTTATGTCTCAACCAATGTTAAACGGATAATCTTCTTCAAGTTCTTCACATTAACATCACCAGTGATCAATAAACATGTTTTGCACATAAAGAACAATTAAAGATAATTAACTCAGAGAATATAGTTATCATCTGCTTTAAATTTTTCTTTACACCCGGTTTCCTACTTTGAGAGGAATAATAATTTATACCAAACAACTCTGTTCTTGGGCTACCAGCATAATTAGGAGAGCTAGCAAAACAAAAGGTTTTGACATTACTTCTATCCCAACACATGTAAGGTTTGTCAGCTAAAAATATCAATATCAACAAATTGCATATTTCTCGAATTATCGAACTCCGAGAACTGGTGGTTAAATATCAGTGAAAAATTAACACTATTAGTTAACTATCAGACAGTTTATGATCAGATATCGTTCAGAGTAAATCCAAACTCAAAATCCTAAGATTGTCCCTAAAGTCAATTAAGCAAAAACCTAAAGAACTAATTTAATAAGTTCCTACTCAAGAGGACACCATGTTTAAAATAAACCATGAAAAAGTTCCAGCAGGGCCATTTCACTTTGGTGATATTATAAGCAGAGAAAGCCAAAGAATTTACTGCCATTTCTCCTTGTGTCACAGCAGAAAAGATTAAACAAGTGACTGAAACCATGTTCTCTGGGCAAGAAACTGGGAATCCATTTAATTAAGCAAATATTATTGTGAGATCATAGAAAACACAGAGAAAGGACCTCATTGGATTTTCGTTGCAAATATTGTAACATAGATGCTCAATTTTCGTAGCCACGTTCTTGTTATGACATGAAGCCACGGAAGATACATTTCAACTTAAGTTAAATACTTATCCAAAATGAAAAGAAGGGACTTGCATGTCTAAGACATTCATGGAATAAATCACTTGGGCATCAAGTTGGTGGGGTACTGGACTGGGTCAGGTTGAATTTGGATGGTGAATTTTAACTTGCTTTCGTTTGAGCCATTGAACTCGTGGTGTTTCTCTTCTGGCCTCTGTCTAATGGATAACGATGAAATGGACAACAAGTTGTATGTGGGGTATCAACATATATAGTTTCATGAGTTCATCCTTCATGGTATTCCCACAGTCTAAGTTCCCTACTTGGTTAAGGAATTCTCACCTTGCCAGCTCCATGTCATATTATATCCATGTTGAGTTTGAAGGCTCCTTGAGTGTGTGATGATAAATGGAGCAGTAGACTACCAAAAATGACTTTAAACTTGCAGTACAATGATCTAAGTTTGCCCAGTCGATTTTTTTTGTTCATGCCCAGTCTATGCATATGCTACTCAGATTGCAGAATGATAATGAAGAAGCAAGCCAGTTCAATGATATTCTACTTGTACAATTTGTAAATAAGTTTCAAGTTTCAAAAATAAATCATACTGTGAATGCATTAAAAAAAATATTTAAACAAAATAATAAGAGGAAGAATACTGATGGGCGTACATTCTCCAAGAGGATTAGACTTCAGCGGGTACTGTAATTCATTATATTACAAAAAGAGAAAAACACTAATTGGTAAATAGATTGATATTAAAATTCTTTATTATCCATATCGATCAGAACACCTATGAACTCAAACACGAAAAGGTTGAAACTCCGATTTGAAATTTTTATGAGGAAAAAAAATAGTAAAGAATACTTTAGTGTATCAAAATGCTAAAGGAAAATTTTATAAAGTATTAAGTTGCAAATTTGAAAAACTTGGATTTAGTGTTGTGCAATTTAGCCTTAACTTTTTTATTATTGTTTATTATGCTAGTTCTACTCAAGATTTGGGTGATATTACCATTCAGTGGCGAAATATGAACCGTAATTTTATGCGAAGAATTATTAAATCTGAAGTTAAAGAGACCTTGAAGAGGATGGAGTCAAGGAAATCTGTTGGCCCAGATGAAATTCCTATCGAGGTATGGAGATGCCTAGAAGAGATGGGTGTAAGATGGCTGACAAGCCTCCTTAACAAGATCTGGCTAACTAAAAAGATGCCAAATGAGTGGAGGAAAAGTACCCTAGTACCTCTCTATAAGAACAAGGGTGATATCTAGAATTATTCAAACTGTCATGGGATAAAACTTATTTGCCATACCATGAAGCTTTGGGAAAAGGTAATTGAACACATGTTAAGGCAGAATGTTAATATATCAGAGAACCAGTTTGGGTTCATGTCGAGACAATCGACGACAGGGGCTATTCATTTGCTTCATCAACTTATAAAGCGATTTCGAGATAAAAGTAGAAATTTGCATGTGATCTTTATTGATTTAGAAAAAGCTTATGATAAGATGCCAAGAGAGCTATTATAGTGGACATTGATGAAGAAGGGAGTTCCCATCAAATATATTGACATAATCAAGGGCATGTACGATGGAGTAGTGGCAACTATCAGAACTTGTAGAGCCTAACATGTGATTTTTCGATATCAATTGAATTGCATCAATGATCTGCATTGAGTCCATTATTGTTTACCATGGTGATGTATGAACTTATTAGAGCTATTCAGGATAAGATACTGTTGCGTATGCTATTTGCTGATGATATTGTCTTAATCGATGAGATAAGAGCTGGGATAAATGCTAAATTGGAGGTATAGAGACAAACTCTAGAATCTCGAGGTTTTAAATTAAGTAGCTCCAAAACAAAGTATATGGAGTGCAAATTTAATAAAGAGAGAACCGGAGATTATAGTATTGTGATACTAGACGGACAAGAGATACTGATGAACAGCCATTTTAGGTATTTAATTTTATTATCCAAAAGGATGGAGAGATTAATAGTGATGTCAACCATATAATCCAAGACGGTTGGTTGAAATGAGGAGCGCAACAGGGATTTTATGTGACCATAACATCCCATTATGGCTGAAGGAAAAGTTTTATCGGAATGCTATTAGGCCAGGTTTGTTATATGGCACGGAATGTTGGGTTATAAAGAGATATCATGCCCAGAAGATGAGTGTAGCAGAGATGTGTATGCTTCGTTAGATATGTGATAATACTAGGAGAGATAAGGTGAGAAATGAGGATATTATTACTAAGATAGAAGTGGCCCCTATAGAAAAGAAGATGAGAGAAAATCGCCTATGATGATTTGGTTATGTACGACGTAGACCTACAAATGCGCCAGTTCGGCGAGTAAAACTTATCAACTTATGATAAGTTAAAAGAGCGAAGAGGAGGCCGAAGAAAACATGGATGGAGGTGATAAGACAAGATATAGAGCCTAGAAGTCTTAATGAAGGCATATTGCTTGATAGGAATGAGTGGAGAAAGCTAATCCATGTGCCCGATCCGGCGTAATTCTCTTTTGGATCATGTAGCCTATCCCAAATACTTGGGATAAGTGGCTTAGTTGTTGTTGTTGTTGATGACGACGACGACGACTTTTTTAGAGGTTGAAACTTCGATTCATGCTTCTTTTTCCTTCATGTAAAATTTGGAATTTGGTGATTCATGTGTGTTGTCCTTTTGTCTTCTTCTTTCTTCCTCCAATTTCTATTGATTTTCCTGTGTTTTCGTTTATATTTTTTTCTTGTTGGAAATTCAAAACCAGTGACATTAACTCCATAAGAGCCCTGCTTATAAACCTTTAACCCCAAATCTCTATAAATTTTTGCACAAGGTATGAATTGCCTAAACAAATTTTGTATTTATCAAATTATTAAAACACTCAAAAAATAATTGTTAAGCTATGAGTAACAATAAGAAAGTAGTAATCTTAGAAGCAATCCCTGCCTCTGTTGCACAATCATTAGCGAGTGGAAGACAAGCAACCGCTGTTCCAATTCCAACTGACTTTCGGTTTTTTTTTTTTTTGTGCCCCTTTTTCCTATTGTCAGCAGGGCCATTACACAGTTCAATGCCCACACGCTACGTGCTATCGAAATTACCTTGCTCTTGTCGATTCTCTTGACGGCGACTCGATCCCCATTGCTCTTCTCTGTGGCCACGAATGTGTAGCCGAACTGGCCGTGGCCGAGGAGCTTGCCGATGGCGTACCTGCTCCCAAAATCTTTGGCGTACCCAAAATCCGTTCTTTTCCCATACGGCACTCTCTTCATCAATCTTGTCTTCTCTTTGTTCTCGATCCCCTGCTGATTTTTGCCGGAGCTGTTGCGTTTGCTGCCGCTGGAACCGGATATTCTTTGAGAAGGAGAAGAAACGCAGCCCCCCATTGTTTCTCCTCTCTTTCTCTGCTAGGGCTAGAGCTTGGGCTCAGGATTGGGGTTGGCGAGAGTATGGTCATCAATGGAGGTCAATAGGGGAGACTATTAGGGTTTTATTTGGGTTTGTTTATTTTAATTTTTTATGAATTTATCTTGGGAGAAGGGGAAAGGGGAGAGAAAGGGGGTGGAGGTTTGAAGGCAACTCTCCCCCCCCCCGCCCCCTCTCTCCCACTGGGCTCATTTCATTCTCCCCATGACTTTACAAACATTAAAAATAAAAATTAAAGAAAATAATCAAGCAAAGATACAAAGTCCAAGAATTAGGAATTAAAAAATTACTTAAAAATTAAAGAAAATACTTTTCTTGTCTGAACTTTTCAGTCAGTATCTCGTTGTCGCCAGTTGGCCGGGGCCAGGGTACGCTAAAATCTCAGGTCCCCCTCCCTCCACAGAGAAGTTTGAAGCGTCAAAATTCAAAAATTGAACCAGTCAACTCTTGAAGAAGTTTTGAAGAAAATGATTTGTTTGCTTAAGCTGTGATCTAAAATATTTCTTGAAAGAGAAATTAGTTCGACTTCGTGGAGGAAGTCATCAATTGATTTCGTGTCTCGCAAACAAACGGGCAACACCTGTACTTAGCCCAAATGGAATCTAACATTATATTCGTAACTACGCACAAAATGGAAAGTAAATGCCCCCACAGAAGTTGGATTGTTTGAACAATCCAAAAGCTTGCACACACACACAAACTCTGCCTCCTTTTTTTAAAAGGTTGCACTTATCATTAGGGATCAAACTTTGTATTTGTAGCCAGTTTGGCATGCAATGACAATAAAAAATTTATAGCAACATTCATCTTAAAATCATGAATACAAGTTATTGCAACTTTGACTTGAATGTAACGTATCTAAACCTGAATGTTTATCAATCAGATATTAACACACGTGTACTTAAATTCGACACATGCGACGCGACACACATGCTCGTAGCTTTAGCTAGTAGTACCATAAATGTCAAAATCTTGGACAAAACTCTCATACAAGAATCACGTTTTGGATATTGCACCACTAACCATCATCTCCGTATGTGCAGGCCAATTTATACAGAATTTTTTTCGCCAAATGGATTCAATGACAATGACTGGTGCCCGATCGCGCATGGAATCTCAATGCGATGTGTGAACAGGATCACGAGGACACCTTCCGCTTCTTGTTCTTTATATTCGACAGCACAAAGTCATCATCATCATCCTCATCTGAATCCTCATCACCGCTCCTATGTTTCTTTGAAGTGGTCTTTGCAACAGACTGTGTGGGGTTTTTTTTCACCGTTTTGACTGAGACATTAGTTGTTTTCTTGACAGAAACAACCTTGGTTGGTGATCGGAGCTTCTGCTGCTGGATCCTCATTTGCTTCTTCTCATACACCTTCTTCGCTGCCCCTGGTGGAAGCAAACCCCACTTCATCATCCTACAATACAAAGCAAAGGAAACTATTATTTTCCATATTCTTAGGATGAGTATTTTGGTGATTGAGAAAATTCTGGCGAGTAAATGAAAACAGGTACCAAATGATACGACAATAACCGCTGGTTGAAGACTCATGTTGCACCATAATCTGACAGCTTTGTAAAAGGACCATGTGTCCGACACCTGATAATCATAACAGTAAATTCTAGGATATATTACCTAATATCAAATAATATGATTTGATGTGATGCAGGTGATTAATAGTAATTCTTATTGTCATCATCAAAAAAGAAAAGAGACAAAAGGAAAAGAAATGGAGAAAAACAAAATTAAATCAATGAGGTGGTTGATGACATTGTTTTGCAGTGACGTCTTCCACCCATTCCCCATTGTTGAAACTTGCGTAGGAGTATTGCTGTCTAAAAACCCAAATAAAGGAGTAAAGCAAGGATTATAACTGTAGAATTCATCTTCTCTCATGATTCTCATTCTTCAATAGAGAAAGTTTAGGCATATGCGGCCACCAACTAAAAAGACCTGCCCACCCCCAGGAGGAAAAAAAACACCAACACCAACTACCCAACAACCCAAAAAAATAAGTAAAGCAACTAAAATAAAAATATAGAATAATAGAAACCAACAAGCAAATGCAGCAAAGATTTAAAAATAGAAAGAATAGAGAGAAAAGAGGAAAACAAATAGTGTGGGCAAATATGTTAGCCCTATTGTGTTTTAGTTTGATGATGACCACTCATTAATTAAGCTACTTATGTACTAATAACTCCTATTCTTATCTTCTTGTGTTTGATTTAGGTCAAAACACATTTGGATGGAGGTTGGATAAATCGGAGCTCAAATTGTATAATCACATAAAGGAGGTGTGATTAATCTACGAATATGCATTATTATATCGCATTTCCCCACCGATTTATGAATAAATTGTCGGTCTAAACCGTGTTTTGGTCTCTATTGCAGGTAAATCAAGAGTTCAAGGGTAAAGGAGTAATAAGAGCTTAATTAAACCCCTTTTAGGGTAATTAATCCCGAATTTCGTGGAGGCCAAGCAAGGGATCATCTAGAAGATACGATGAACCTAGACTCTTACGCACGTCAGACGAATATTCGGGCGAAATTACCAGAAAAGGAATATACCAAGAAGACCCTGGAAGCCCAAGGAAGCATCGCACCAAAACCAGGGACTTTTGTCCCTGGTATTGCCGCGGAAACGCGGAAATTGCCGCGTTTCCGCGGCAATGGAGTGGAGCCACGCGTCGATTTTCGACGCGTGGCCCCGTCTCGTCTTCCAGAGGGTTCCTAAGCCTATATATACCCCTGTATTTGGCCAAAACGGGAGAGTTTTCATTTTTAGGTTAGGGTTTCTATGTTTTAGTGTAGTGTAGGTAGGTGTTCTTCATTTCTTGTATTTTGTTATGTTATTTCGTTTTAGATCTTGTAGTAGGGCTGAGAGATTCAGAGAGAGAGAGAGAGAGATAGAGAGAGATTGATGTAATAGACGGTGACAGTCTATGTAAAGGTGCCTCCTTTCTCCTCCATTGTAATCTTCTTCATCTTCTACATGATACTTTGCTAACTTTTCTTCTCATGGCAATCTAACTACTAACCACTAACCATCTAACAACTTACTTGATAATCCACATGAATCGAGTAGCCTCTACTAAGGCCTTACTCTTGCAAGAGCCATTAATGGCTCATGATGATGGGTTCTAACATCTAACTTGCTAACTTGCTAACCAAGCTAACTCTCTTATTTCATGCTTTCTTTCAATGGTTTGATGATCTAATGTTTGTATTAGCTTGCTCTTGATGCAAGTTTGAATGTGAAGAACCATCTCATTTGCCATGCTTTGTGTCGTCTCTTGAAGCCAAGGATTAGTGATGGCCGAGAATCAAATGTGAGGCAACTATCATTAAGAGGTTAGCATGGTTAGTGGAGCAATTGGTAATTAGTAGCCATGAGTTTTTATTTTATGTTGTTTTAAAAAGCAATTCTTTTATCTTTTCATCGGTATTTTTACCATCCTCTTTGTTCACCCTTGTTTCATCTTCTTTACTACAATCTTCTTCTTCTTTTCTATTTTGCTTTCCAAACCACTTCTCTTTGGTTTTTCACATCGACGTTTTCATCGCCCTCTTCACCTACTACATGCTTGTTTTCCTTTTCTTTTCTTTCACTTTCCTTTTCTAATTCTTTTAAAAAAGAAGAACTGTTAACAAACAACGTGAATAAAAACTGTCAATGCTTCTATCGCCTCCCTTCCATGTGGATTCGACCCGTTGAGTCAATGCTATAACGGAAGTATCGAGGGTACATTAGCACATGCGAGCTTTTTCATTGATTTCACAAAATACACGTTTTTGAGTGCTGGTTTCGTCTCCGATCAAAATTTTTGGCGCCGTTGCCGGGGAAGGGAATGGTTTTGATTTCACGTTTTTGTTAACATTTTTCTTCTCTGTTTTGGTGTGCAGGACAATCTTTACAGGTGCTTAACATTGCAGAACATAAACTAGCTTTGCATTTCCCTGCTCTTGAAAGCAGGGCCCTAGCTTCTAAAGAACCGTCGCGCAAACACGACTTTTGCCCCGAAAACGCGGCCATTTTGTAATCATTGTGTATCTTGTTGTGCTGGGATGTGTTCATTGTAATAGCTAGTAGATTTGTACTGCTATCTTTTCTGCTTTGATTGCCTACACACCATAATAAACTAAAGAACTAAAATACGATATTTGGACGCTTTTAAAACGACTTAGACATTTGCATTTAGGCACGTGTCAATTCAATTCCAATATACTGTATTTTGTTCTGTTGTTGTGATCTGGATGGAGATGTACATATGGCATTGCATATAGCATAGGACAAACACGTGGGTGATTTATCGCTTTGTGTTATATTCTTGTCTATATTGCACACTTGCACGAATTGAAATTAAAGGCAAAACCCATACAAGATAAGGTGGGGATTTCATCACCCTTCCTTAGCCCAAAAATCACCTCCCCACTCACACAACCCAAGCCCTAATAAAATTTGATAGACGTTGGCCCCTAGGGACATCTCGGACTCATTAAGAGATTGACCGAGGGTGGAACTTGTTTTGAATCTTACTCTTGTGAAATCGGTGTCTAAGGTTGGAGATTAAGAGGTTACGCCTCGAAGATACCGTGGTTTGGCATAATTAAGGCTCGTTGCTTACGCACGGATACCTCCCACCGTACTTTGCCCCTACCTGGCCGATTAGCTTGTGGTCGGATTCAAGCAACAACCTCCTCCGGGTAAGCGACCAGTTAGGAGTCGTCTAGGTCTAGGTCAACCCTACTATAGGCTTGGTTTTGATTTTTTCTTTTTGATTGTTGTTTGATTTTTCCTTTTTGCTTGTGATTGTTTGTGATATGGAATTCAACAATAACAATTCTTTCAATCCGAATATGAATCCATATTTCACACCGACTCCATTCGATTCGGATAAGTCCAACCCGGCCTTTTACAACATGCACCAACCAAATACACCGGGTTGGACTTATCCGAATCAATATAACCCATACCCATATTCTTATGACTATAATTTCTAAAATAATTTCACCTCGTCACAGAGTCAATGGGGATTCACCTCCCCCGAGTTAAATTTTCAACCTCCTTATCCCCCATGTCCACCTTGTCCACAATTTACATCCCCCGATTTCGCTTCCTATACTCCTTTTTCTGAACCACCAATTGAAGAAAAATCTGAGTTACAAAAGAGTATAGAAGCCAATCTACAAGAGGCCGAGCGACAACTTCAGAAAACATTGGCCTCTCCAATTCCACAGTATTTTCAAGAGTCTTACTCAGTTCCACCTCCTCATAATGAACAACCATCTGCCTGGGGAACGAGTAAGGAATTCTTGCGTGAGTCCGAACAACAATCAAATCTGATGGACTCACGATTCCACCAAAATTTTCAAAACAAATCTTCATCTTTTCAAGCCCAATCACAACAAAATGATGAACCAATCAACTATGAAAAGATACTTGAAATCATGACTCAAGCTCAAATGGCTCATAATCATGACATAGATATGATGGTCAAAAGTCTTCATTCTCATCCTTTGACCATTCCTGATGTCACTAACCATTCTGTCAGAGCCAAAGAGTCATGTTGTTTTGAAAACCAAGATTCAATTTCAGCACACCCATCTGAACTTGTCCAAACTTCAAATGTTAAAGATCCCATTGACATTTTGGCAAGTTATCCTTTTCCTGAGATTGAACTTGAGCATGAATATGATCATGAACTTCAAATTAGTGATTCAATTCTTCCTGATTCAATTATGACTCTGGTGTCTTCACCTGCTTTCAATCCTTTTCCCGAGTCAGTATTGGATCCAGTGCTAATCCATTGTGAAATTGAATCACCAATCATTTATAATGATCATATTGAACTTGACCAATTTCATACTTTTGAAAGTTCCATTGATAAATTGGCAAGTTCTCATTTTTGTGGAATTGAACTCAATGAGGAATGTGACTTTGATCCTCAAAATTGTGATCCAGTTCAAATTTCTGAATCACTATTGACTCCTGTTTTGTTACCCAATTTGAGCAACATTTTAGAGTCAGTTTTGATTTTTATACCTGTCATTCCTGAACTTGAATCACCAACCTTAGAAAGTTACATTCCATCATGGGGAAATGAATGTGGACTTGAGCTTCATCTTCTTGATTTGGACCTACTTCCTGAACCAATCTCGACTCCCGAACCTTTACTTGACTTAAGTCTTTTTCCTGAGTCGGTATTAGTTCCTGTACTTCCTGAGTCCAAATCAATCATTCCATTCTGAGATAAGGGTCTTGATAAATTTGACTCTGAAATTATTTTGCAAATTTGAAAATTAGATAGGGTAAAATTCTTAATAAAAATCATACATATAGACATCATTTTAGTGGGTTGTATTCTAGAGGTCTCTGGTGGGTTCCTCCGGACTCCACGCAAGAATGATTGGGTCGCATTTCGTGGACCAATCAGACCGCCACCGGAACCACCACCTTGAGGTGATTTTTCCTTCCCTCTCTATTTGTTTCATGCATACATACATCACGATGCATTGAGGACAATGCATGAGATAAGTGTGGGGGAGGGTTTACTAACATAGAGTTTTTAGATTTTCTTTCTTTTACACTTCTTTTAGGATATTTTTTAGAAATCTTCCCTTTCGTATATGAATTTTTTCTTTCTTTAAAAACTTTTTGAAATAAGAGACAAAGTTTTGGTCTATTTTTAAGAAAATTAAGATGATCTTAAGAAAGCCTTAATTATGACATCTTAAACCTAGTCAAAATAATAGATCTTGTTTAAAATTATAGGTTAAGTATAAAAGATTGGGAAGATAATTTTATCTTGAATTTGTTGCCTTAGATAGTATGCACTTCACACTTACACAATTTTTGGGATGGAAACAAAGACCTAAAATGCCGTAAAGTAAAAATAAATAAAAAGAAAAAAATATATATGAAGAAAACATCACTTATTAAGCTGGATAAATATGCCTCAAGAAGCATGATTATTCACGCCTAACGGTGGTAAAAAAAAAAACAAATAATCCCCCTTAGTTTTGTGGCCTTGTTTACTTGAGTCCTTAAACCCGAGGGATGTTTTCTCATCAGATGCCCTAAAATCGTCTGGTCTGGGAGTCATCGGTTATAGGCTCGCTACATGGGTGAACTAGAAAGCCTAAGAAAACTAAGGGAAGAAAAAAGAAGAAAAAGAACGAATATATATATAAATAAATGGCTTGATGGTTGGAGTTGAAATCCCAGAAATCTTTACTATCACAAAGTGCATATTATCTAGGTTCTATGAAAGATAAAATATTCAATCCAATTTTGAATTCTTACCTTAATTGAAGACAAGATCTTGCATAAAGACTAAGTTTAAGGAAGAATGATTTTTGGTGGACTTATGACCTTAGATCGCTTATATTTTTGCAAAAATATTTCATAAACTTGATTTTGTGGGTGCAATCTGCTGAAAACCCTCAGGAGACAATACTCCTCCTCTAGGGTAACCTAGAGGTTTAACGGCTTGTTGCACACGCTCAGTGCAATCGCGTCACCTGCGAAAGTGGTGTAATAACATTTGTAGTATAGTTTTCTTTTCTTGTTTTGCTCGGGACGAGCAAAAGATAAGTGTGGGGGTGTGATTAATCTACGATTATGCATTATTATATCGCATTTCCCCACCGATTTATGAATAAATTGTCGGTCTAAATCGTGTTTTGGTCTCTGTTGCAGGTAAATCAAGAGTTTAAGGGCAAAGGAGTAATAAGAGCTTAATTAAACCCCTTTTAGGGTAATTAATCCCGAATTTCGTGGAGGCCAAGTAAGGGATCATCTAGAAGATACGATGAACCTAGACTCTTACGCACGTCAGACGAATATTCGGGCGAAATTACCAGAAAAGGAATATACCAAGAAGACCCTGGAAGCCCGAGGAAGCATCGCACCAAAACCAGGGACTTTTGTCCCTGGTATTGCCGCGTTTCCGCGGCAATGGAGTGGAGCCACGCGTCGATTTTCGACGCGTGGCCCCGTCTCGTCTTCCAGAGGATTCCTAAGCCTATATATACCCCTGTATTTCGCCAAAACGGGAGAGTTTTCATTTTTAGTCTAGGGTTTCTATGTTTTAGTGTAGTGTAGGTAATTGTTCTTCATTTCTTGTATTTTGTTATGTTATTTCGTTTTTAGATCGTGTAGTAGGGCTGAGAGATTCAGAGAGAGAGAGAGATAGAGAGAGGGATTGATGTAATAGATGGTGACAGTCTATGTAAAGGTGCCTCCTTTCTCCTCCATTGTAATCTTCTTCATTTTCTACATGATGCTTTGCTAACTTTTCTTCTCATGGCAATCTAACTACTAACCACTAACCATCTAACCACTTGATAATCCACATGAATCGAGTAGCCACTACTAAGGCCTTACTCTTGCAAGAGCCATTGATGGCTCATGATGATGGGTTCTAACATCTAACTTGCAGACTTGCTAACCAAACTAACTCTCTCTTATTTCATGATTTCTTTCAATGGTTTGATGATCTAATGTTTGTATTAGCTTGCTCTTGATGCAAGTTTGAATGTGAAGAACCATCTCATTTGCCATGCTTTGTATCGTCTCTTGAAGCCAAGGATTAGTGATGGCCGAGGATCAAATGTGAGGCAACTATCATTAAGATGTTAGCATGGTTAGTGGAGTAATTGGTAGTTAGTAGCCATGAGTTTTTATTTTATCTTGTTTTAAAAAGCAATTCTTTTATCTTTTCATCGGTGTTTTTACCATCCTCTTTGTTCACCCTTTTTTCATCTTCTTTACTACAAGCTTCTTCTTCTTTTCTATTTTGCTTTCCAAACCACTTCTCTTTGATTTTTCACATCGACGTTTTCATCGCCCTCTTCACCTACCACATGCTTGTTTTCCTTTTCTTTTCTTTCACTTTTCTTTTCTAATTCTTTTAACAAAGAAGAACTGTTAACAAACAACGTGAATAAAACTGTCAATGCTTCTATCGCCTCCCTTCCCTGTGGATTCGACCCGTTGAGCCAATGCTATAACGGAAGTATCGAGGGTACATTAGCACATGCGAGCTTTTTCATTGATTTCACAAAATACACGTTTTTTAGTGCTGGTTTCGCCTCCGATCAAGGTGGTGGTAAAGATCTAACTCAAGCTATTCAATTTATCAACTCAAATCAATTAGAGCTACAGTGATAGGCCAACGATTTCTATATCTATTTAAGAATATTATGTGAGGTAAGAAGAACTAAAACAAGAATTTAATTTGGCACTAGAATGCATATTCATACTTGTGCATATACATTTTGATTTGAATTCAAGTACGATTTCCCTCAAATTTGATTAAAATGCCCAAAACTTTTAAACTAGTTTTAAAATATTAATATAGGCTTATTTACTTTGATCTTATGCCTATTGAAATTTATAAAAAAATATTTCATATTTTTTAAAAACATTTAAATCAATTTTTATAGTTTGGGATATTTGCATCGATCACTAGAACATGCGAGTCGACCCATTGGCTGGATTAAAATGTATAACAGCAGACTGGCAATGGATCGACCACCTGCACCTAGCGGTCGATTCGAAACTAGCTAAGTGGTTTAAGATCCACACAGATCAATCGCTACTTTGTCCTCCAGAGCTCAATGCTCTCGGGATTAACTGTCACATCATCCGCTGATGCTAGAGTTGTTAGCTCAAAAGCCCTTCACCTTAGTTTTGATGATGACTAACTTATGAAGTTAAGTTACTAATGATCTTGTGTTTATATAGTTTCAGATTTTGATCAAGATTTTAGTAGGCGTTTAACTTCAATAAAGGATTCAAAGTCAAGTTTTGAAGGTATCACATGTTAATTCAAGAGCTCGCGCTTCAATATCGCATCAAGTACTCGAGAGGAGTCAAGCTTATGGATCGTGTTTGGATCGAGTCGTCTTAAAGAAGAAGACTTGTATCTAGATTTGTTTAGTTTAGATCTTGTGTAAGGATAGAATAATTTTGAATTGCTCAAGTTCACATACACACAACCGATTTTTGAGTTTCAAATATACATATATCGTTTTCATGAATAGATAGAATCAAAACAAGTTTACATGATTTAATGTATATTGGATTTCATCCATATACATTTATACTTCATATGTTTATAAAAACTTATTTTGATGTATATCCAGTCATGAGTTCAAAATTTTATTTTTATCAAAACTTATTTTGAGATTTATTGTCAAAAACTAGTATATATCATTTACCATGTGTATTGAATTCTATCCATGCACATCATACTCTAAAAGTGTTTCAATATCTTTTTTTTTATCTATAAAAATTTGAAAAAAATCAATTTTTTTTATTTCAAAGTTTAGTTTTTGAAAAGTACGATTTTCAGTTTAAGATTTAATTTCTATGCCTAAAAAATAGCTCAAATTGTTTATAACATGTGTTGATTTTTTATCACACATATTTGTACTTCAAATATTTACAGAACTTATTTTTGTGAAATTTATGATGATTTATTGGGAATGTAAGGTATTTTCAAGACTAAATTTTCAACCCTATAAAACAGTTTTTGGGCTGCTGGTGGTCGATCGACCGGTCGACCGAACCAGGGCTCAGTCGACCGATCGATCGACCGATGTGCACAAGAACATGCACAAGGCCTTTGCCTATAGGCCGGTCGACCGTACGGTCGACCTGCTGGATCAACCCAATTCTCGAGCTGGTCCCGATCGATGGAGAGGTCGACCGACAGACTGGTTGCCTAAGGGCGGTCGGCTGGGCAGTCGACTGACGGCCTCAAACGATCGAAAATTCTACTGTTGGCCGGTCGACCAGGCAGTCAACCGACAGGCCTGTCTGAACATGTTTTGACCCCAGCGGCTATATTTTCCAAACCCCTATAAATATGGGTTTTGACGCCAATTTTCTAAAAGATTTTCAAGGATAATTTTTCTACCTTTTCAATTGTTTTTAAGAAAGTTTTCAAAAGAAGTATTAAGCCAAAACTCTTATCTTTTATTTGTTTCAAAGTTTTTAGAAAGTTAAAGAAAAACAAGATTTGAGAATTTTAGTTTTGTTCTTAATTTTCATATCTATCAAGAAATTTTTCCCAAGTGTTCTCTTTGTTGTTTCTTTTCCAAACACTTTATTTCCTCACATACTTGAGTTTTTCATTGCAAATCTATCCTTTAGGATCTGTATTGTGAAAGGTTGTGTTTGTAGTCTTTCAAGATCACCAAGAGTTGTTTGTGATCCTTGTGATCACCAAGTTGTATTTTTCTTTACTTTGTGCTTGGCTTTGTGTCTTCCCTTTTATGTAGAGGTCTGTTTGAGAGTTAGAGTTGTGTACTCCTTTGTATAAGTTGTAATTCCTTGTTGGAGATCCCTTTGTGGAAGTCCAATAGTGGATAGTTGAAATCCTTCTGTGTGAAGGCGGGGACGTAGAATAGTGGCTCGAACCTCGAAAACTATCCTTGTGTTTGCGGTTGCTCTTCTTTCTCTCAACTCTTTATATCTCGCATTGTTAATATTGCTCATTCATATACATGCTTGATATTGTTTGTGTGCCCGTACTTGTATAGTTGTATTTAATCAAGAGAGCTATTGAAGCACCTCAACTCTTAATTTAGAGGAATCGTGAGGAGCAGTTCCAGAGCCCTCACGGGAATTCAGACTCACTCTTGATTACACTTTGTGTGTTTAGCATTTAATTTTAAATTCTGCATTATTGTCATTAGATTAGCACTACAGCTATTCACCTTCTCTCTAGGTGTACTTTCAATTGGTATCAGAGCTAGCATTCCTGATATTCGGTTTAACTACCTAGGAGTGTGATCCTCATTTGCTAATCTATTTGTTGCTTTACACACATAATAGTTTACACTCATGGATTTTCTTGCTCCACACATGTATGATGTTTCTAACATTGATATGGGAAAGTTTAAAATGAATGCTTACTTTAAAGCCCTAAGATTACATGTCTATCTTAATACTACCAAGAAATCTTATCTTGGTAATGACGAGTACTTAGAAGCTAATATACAAGTCATGAATGCATTAAAGCACACACTTAGCAAAAAATATTTTTCTTTGATTTCTCATTGTGATTTCGCTTTTGCAGTGTGAAACACCTCCCAAGGAACAAACTCAACATTTTTTGGAGAGAGAATCAAGAAGAGATGAGTCTGACCAAGCTTGCTTCATGGTACAAGGAATTAACTCCTTTGAGGTAAAATCAGACACTCATCTAGATGATAGTGCTACCTCTTCCGATAATCATGATAGTAGTATGGATGTCTATGCTTTAAATGAAGAGCTTTTCATGTTTTATGAAAACTTGCTTTTCAAATATAAACTTTTAAAAAAAGATTTTTAATTTAAAGAAAGAAAATGAAAATTTGCTTTCAAAGCTTGATCTTGTTTTGACGGAGAAAGTTGAGATTTCAAGTGAAAGGGATTCCTTGAAAGCCCAACTTGATCTTATTTTAAAAAAATAAAATTTTGAAAAATAAAATAATTTTGATGTTGTTTTGAAGAAGAATGATGTTTTGTCTTCAAAACTTGATTTAGTTTTAAAAGAGAATGATTCTTTGAAAAATAAAATTGCTTTAATTTCAAAAGAATTGGATTTCGTTTCAAAAGGAAAATATTTCATTGAAAAATAATTTTGCTTCTCACTCTTAACTTGCTTCTATTGTTTTACCTCCTAGTGATAAGAATTTTGCATGCTTCACATTTTCTTCAAGTATTAATAATGATATTTACATGTTGAAGAAAAGTGTAGATTGTTTGAGCTCCACTTTGAACCAAGGTGTCATGAACCACAAGAGGTTGGAATCCGTGTTTTGCAAGAAACATGCTCCACATATTCATGCACACAAATCACAGCATACACAAATCACAGCATATACATGCTCATCCTGCTCACACACATGATTCTTTGTATGCTAATGTGTACACTGGTACACATTGTGGTCGTACGAGCCACTTTATAAAATTTTATTATGATAGAATACATACTTTAAGTTTTGCAATTAAACATGTTTGGGTTAGAAAAGGTGCTAACCCCGGAGGACTAAAAAATTTGGATACCAAAATCTACCTCTATTGTATTTGATATAGTTGTGCGCTCTCACAAGACGTGAGTGTATCAGTGCCTTGATGGTGGATGCGTTTCGAACTCAATGGTCACATTTTTGGATGCATCACTTTTAAGGGTTTTGGTGAGAGGACCACCATATTTTGGAGAAATAGAGACTAGCCCTACCGGTGTTGGTAACTATCTCTATCCTCCTTACTTTGTGTATATGCTTTATGTTTTTAGATTGATAACTTTTAGCATATCTTGATTGTCATGCTCATTAAGTTTAAATGCAATGCCTATTAGACTTGTGATATACATAAATAGTATTTGAGATACACCAATGTTTATATGAATTCATATTTGTTCTCACTATTGTTTAACTATGTATGCATATTCTTATTATAATAGCACTTGCATTTACACTAATGATTTCACAATCATGTTTTGATGTTTTGTGCACTTCATATTTTGATTACATATTTAGATATGATTTTTATTAAAACTTGTGTTTATACTTATACAAGTAGTGAGGTACACTTAATTATTATATTTGGGTGCTTTATTGTTCATGTGCACTCATTACATGTATTTTTATGACCTAATTTTGATGATTGTTGCATTTACACTTGTATTCTCTATCTTGTATATGTTTTTATTTAGCTTCATGTATATGTAAATTTTATCAAAACTATTAGATATACATGTTCTATCTTAGAGTCACTTGTTTTACATGTCATATATTCTATTATGGACTCTTTTTATGTTTGAGATAAATATGTATGCTTTAGTTTTAACAAAACATACATATAATTTGAAGTTTGTTTAGTTTTTAAATAAAAATTGAATTTTTCATGTTTGATGATTTCATAAAAGGAAATTATTTGTTTTGATTGAACTCCATTGCCTTATCTCCATGATTATATTTATTACATGATTTTTGTACACTCTATATTTTGTGTTTACTCATAATTTTGAATTTATGAGAATTAATGTGCTTTATAGCTCTTTAAGTGTCAAATTATTGTGTATTTATCATATTTTCATGGGATATATATTTGTTTTTATTCCTTCCTTGAAAGATTTCATACTAATTTTCAAAATTATCATAAAACTAGTTTCGTATTCTTCAAATGGTAGTGTTTTCAAAATATGATAAAATTATTTTCAAATCTTATTTTTGAAAACTTCTACCTTATAAGGACGGTTGGTTGGGCGACCATGCCTAGTATGCTCTTATGGAATATTCTTTTAAACATGTGCATGATAGGGTAGTAGTTATGAGTTATACACATGATTCTTTTGCTATATCATTTTTGTATAATCATGTTTTCTATATATGTATGCATTATATTTCAATTGGTATTTAAATTGATCATACATATATATATATATATATATATATATATATATATATATATATTCTTGTGCTAAGATCAACATGTTTATACATATATGTTTTATAGCACAAATTATTTTACGCTAAGCTTGATTCATGTTCTTAATGATAATTGGTATCTTTACAAGCTTATGCATTAATTTTATTGGTACTCCATAAAGTGGAAGAAAAATTCTTGATTTATTTTCATTTGTATTTATTTTCAATTAGTATCTTACTCTCACTCTTTATGAAGAAAAATATTTTGTTTTAAAAATGCTAACATTTTCAATATTGGTATCAATAATTTTCAATTGATATTATTCTCAAATTGGTATATCTATATTGCAAAATAATTTTAGTGTTTACCTAAAAAAGATTTTGGTTTAAAATTTACCTTCAATTGGTAAAAAAATTGTTTCTCTTTCAATTGATATAAAAATATGTTTTTATTAGGTATTGTTTGGCTTTCCTCACTCTTTGTTGATTGACAAAAAGAGGGAGAGAAATGTAGTGTTTATATATGCATGTTTTCTTAATTGTTTATACATATATACATGTGTTTTTGTTTATGATCCTTCTTGCATATCTTTGATATGTGAGCTACATTGAATATCTTCATGTTTTTTCTATGCATAAGTTAAGGAAGGGCTTTTATGAAGCTTATTTTTAATCCATGCATATATAACCTCATAAATTTTATCATCATCAAAAAGGAAAAAATTGTTAACCCAAAGGCCCTTCACTTTAGTTTTGATGATGTCTAACTTGTGAGGTTAAGTTACTAATGATCTTGTGTTTATATAGTTTCAAATTTTTATCAAGATCTTAGTAGGTGTTTAGCTTCAACAAAGGATTCAAAATCATGTTTTGAAACTATCACATGTTAATTCAAGAGCTCGAGCTTTAAGATCGCATCAAGTACTCGAGAAGAGCCAAGCTCATGGATCGTGTTTGAATCGAGTCGTCTTGGAGTAGAAGACTTGTATCTAGATTTATTTAGTTTAGATGTTGTGTAAGGATAGAATAGTTTTGAATTGATCAAGTTCACACACACACAAGTTCAAAAGTTTATTGGTTTCGGTTTAACAAGTTTTTTGAGTTTCAAATATACATATAACATTTTCATGAATAGATAGAATCAAACAAGTTTATATAGTTTAATGTATATTGGATTGCATTCATATACATCTATACTTCATATGTTTAAAAAAACTTATTTTGATGTATATCTAGTCATGTGTTTAAAGTTTTATTTTAATCAAAACTTATTTTGAGATTTATTATCAAAAACTAGTATATATCATTTACCATGTGTATTGGATTCTATCCACACACATCATGCTTCAAAAGTATTTCAATATCTTATTTTTTTATCTATACAAATTTGAGGAAAAATCGATTTTCCATTTCAATGTTTAGTTTTTGGAAAATACGGTTTTCGGTTTGAGATTTAATTTCTATGCCTCAAAAATAATTCAAATTGTTTATAATATGTGTTAATTTTTTATCTTCAAATATTTACATGAACTTATTTTTTTGAAATTTATGATGATTTATTGGGAATTTATAGGTATTTTCAAGGCCAAATTTTCAACCTTATAAAATAGTTTTTGGTCTACTGGCGGTCGACCGATGTGCACAAGAACGTACACAAGG
Source organism: Agave tequilana (assembly GCA_038442645.1). Lineage (NCBI taxonomy): Eukaryota > Viridiplantae > Streptophyta > Magnoliopsida > Asparagales > Asparagaceae > Agave > Agave tequilana. The sequence continues at coordinate 140,090 of JAVJIF010006077.1, read as the reverse complement.
CCTTTGCCTATGGGTCGGTCGACCGTACGGTCGACCGGCTGGATCAACCCAACTCTCGGGCTGGTCCCGGTCGACGGAGAGGTCGACCGACAGGCTGGTTGCATAGGGCGGTCGACCGACGGCCTAAAACGATCGAAAATTCTACCGTTGGTCGGTCGACCGGACGGTCAACCGAGAGGCCTGTCTGGACATGTTTTGACCCCAGCGGCTATGTTTTCCAAACCCCTATAAATATGGGTTTTGACGCCAGTTTTCTAAAAGATTTTCAAGAACAATTTTTCCTACCTTCTCAATTGTTTTTAAGAAAGTTTTCAAAAGAAGTTTTGAGCCAAAACTCTTATCTTTTATTTGTTTCAAAGTTTTTGGAAAATAAAAAAACAAGCTTTGGGAATTTTAGTTTTGTTCTTAATTTTCATGCCTATCAAGAAGTTTTTTTCCAAGTGTTTTCTTTGTTGTTTCTTTTCAAACACTTTATTTCCTCATATACTTGAGCTCTTCATTGTAAATCTATCCTCTATGATCTTGTATTTTGAGAGGTTGTGTTTGTGGTCTTTCAAGATCACCAAGAGTTGTTTGTGATCCTTCTGATTACCAAGTTATACTTTTTCTTTCCTTTGTGCCTGACTTTGTGCCTTCCCTCTTGCGTAGAGATGTGTTTGAGAGTTGAAGTTGTGTGTAAGTTGTAATTTCTCGGTGGAGGTCCCTTTGTGGAAGATCCAATAGTGGATAGTTGAAATCCTTCTGTGTGAAGGCGGGGACGTAGAGCAGTGACTCGAACCTCGAAATATATCCTTATGTTTGTGTTTGATCTTCTTTCTCTCAACTCTTTACTCTTTATATCTTGCATTGTTAATATTGCACATTCATATACATACTTGATATTGTTTGTGTGACCACACTTGTGTTTAATCAAGAGAGCTATTGAAGTACCTCAACTCTTAATTTAGATGAATCGAGAGGAGTAGTTTCAGAGCCTCTCACGGGGAATTCGAACTCACTCTTGATTACACTTTGTGTGTTTAGCACTTAGTTTTAAATTCACATTATTGTCATTAGATTAGCACTACACCTATTCACACACTCTAGGTGTACTTTCAAGAGTGCCACCCCAAGTCTCTGTTGGGCTCGGATCAACCGCAAAGTCAACTGCCCCAATGTAGAAATCCAGTTTTGGTCTCGATCACTGGATTGATCAGGTTTTCACAAATTTTGAAAAAGTAAGAACTTTTGAAAATACTTTTCAATATTTTATTTAGTATAAAGTCAAGTCAAACCAACAGTACAAATTTTTTTTGACCATTGCAATTTTCACATTGCAAACTGATCGAGCATTGGGTTGAAACTTTGAATAGGAATTTGCTCTTTATGTCAACAGATCAACTGAAGTGTTCTGGCGGTCGCCCAAATGTGTGCAGATTCGAATTGTGAGAAGATTTGAACTTCAATTTTTGAGCTGAACTTGTTTTAACCTAACCTTACCTTATCTTGTTTTTACCTAACCTTATTTTTTCCTACCTATAAATACTAGTTTGCTCTATTCTCTTAAAACTTTTGCATTTAAAGAAATCACTTATAGAGATCTGGAGCTAAATTCTTTTTATAAGCTTATTTTTTCCAACTTTCTATTCAAAAGAGTAATTATCTTGTGCTTTTAAGTTCTTTGATTGAGAAATCATTTTATAGTTTATATACTTCTCTCTCAATTATTTTCAAAGTTCACAGAGATTCTAGATCTAAAATTTTCATGTTGATTTTTCATTCTATAGTGTCAAGTTAATCTTGATCTTAATTCAAGCCTCAAAGTTGTAATGTTTCTTTAATATTTGTGCTTAAGTGATTCTCATCTTATCAGAAAACAAACCTATTTTGTGGTTTCTTATTGTGAAAAATCCAACCACTTGAGAAGTGAGTTAATGTAAAGTTTAGACTTTTACATCAAAGAAAGTCGGTAAGATCTATACTTCTACCCGCAAATGAAGTAACTATAAAAGTCTAAGCTTTTACTCGAAAAGAAAGTAGGTTGTAAAAGTCCATGCATTTACTCGAAAAGGAAACAACCAATTAAAGATTGAAAATCTTACAGAAGAGATCTCTAGGTAGTAAAGTAGGCATGTTGGTGGCTGAATCACAGTAAATCGTGTGTCGACTCTCTATTGCTCTATCTATATCTTTCTTATTCTCTCTCTCTTTTACTTGCTTAAAGCTATTGCTTTGTTATTGCGTTACTTGTTGATATAGCTATATTTTTTCCATCCAATCAAAATTGGGTATTAATTATTTAAATTGATTGCAAACCTTATTTACCCTCCCTCTAGGGTTGCCACATTGTATTTCAAAATAAATAGGCAAGACATCACATAATGATATTCAAGCAAGTGCTAAAACAAATGGTCCGCTATCAGTTGCTGATAAAAAGGTCAAGTGATCTTAAAAAAAACACAGTATGTCAAAAAAATGGGCATTTTACGCATTAATGAGTCAAAGCATTCATATGGTTTGGTACCCTATCCTTATGGAGATCAGTACTTCGGAGCAAATCCAAGAATCTTCACTTCCCCACCTAAAACCAAACCTATCAAATTGATGTAAAATCACCTGGATCGCAATCACCTTCAAATCGAATCAAGATTTAAATTGAGAAAAAAATAAAATAAAATAAAATTTGGGTTTCCACCCCTTGCGCGGGCTTCTCACCCTAAACTCGAGAGCAGAACTCAAGAATTTAACACAATAATTTTGAGGAAAAATTTTAATCATTCATTCATTTATTCCAATAGTTTAAGGGGCCTTATATAGGCTTTGCAAAAGAGAAGTACCGGGAAATAACCGATGTGGTACTAAACGCCCACAAAGGAACACAAATACACTAAAACACTTACTACAAATAAAGCTGAAACAAAATACTAAATAATCAGCTAAGACATGAAGAGATAAATTGGAGCTGCGTGATGTCCTCATCAATTCCCTCGGGGTGGGAGGAACTCGACCCTGTCAAATGAGGACTCTCCTCACGAAGTATCTCAATCGGGCCAAGGTGGTGGTCGTGGCAGCAGCAAGGGTACATCATGTCGAGACCATGGTGGCGGAGGAGGAGCTGGTCTCCATGGCAGACCGGTGGTGGAAGATAGCAGCACGATCAAGGGACAGGGAGTAGAGTGAGGTGCATCATCCTGGCTGAAAACGGAGCCGATACCAGGATCCCACGGGCTATCCAACTCGTAAGCAATCACCCTGTTATCAACTGTAAATTTCTGCAAAATACTATATGGGTATGCAGCAAATTTGTAGGGTTTATTGCAAATTGCTATCAGCCTAGTGATATCATCAATATGTGCAACAGGCAGATGCAATGCATTAGGTATTCTAAGCATAACTCCTAACGATGGGAGAATGAGAGATATGATATGCCTAGAAGGACACACACCTAAAGATGGAGGTACAGAGGACTCGGGCACAAACTCTAAACAACCTGAAAAAGAAGTGTTAGAAACCATTTGTTGGACCTTGGCATTGATTAGCGTTTTGAAAGTCACATCTAATTTTAAGGCCACATCAAAGGCATCTTCAACGGTGTCTAGGTCATAGGGGTCAGTAATCATAGCATGTTTTATTTTAGGCCGTAAACCCCAAATAAACCTAGTTAGAGTCTCAGAAGGGTGCTCTCTCACTTCACTACAACGGGTTAAGTCCTTAAACTTGGTAATGTACTCATGAACGGACATATGTCCCTGATGGAGATTGTGTAGCTGGTCTAGGTGGGAGTCCCTATCATGCTGATTAGTCATGATGACTCAAGCAAGCAAGCAGATGCAATGGAGAGCCCTAAAATCGGTTAAACTAAATGCATGCACTAAACAAAAATTCCCTAAAGTTTAAGGCTCAAATGTAAATAAAAATGCATTCCTAAAATGATGCAAAGATGCAACCACTAGATCGAAGCAAATAGCATTTCTACTAACAAATTATAGCAATACGTATAGTAGTTGCAAGTAATCAACAGTTAATGAACTAGGTCATGTTGTGATATCACCTGAGGTGGAGTCGTTCACGCCTGGGAAGGAGACCGTATCTCAAACCTGAATGAGACTGCTGTAGGCGCGTAGTACTGGTCGTCACGAATCCACTGCCTCGAAAACGGATCAATTCGGACTTGAAACGAGCCCTGAACGACCTCTGGAAGATATGCTGCGATTCTGGACTGAACTGAACCAGACTTGATCTGGTTTGAATTCTGGTTAAACCAGACCCGGTTCAATCTGGGCTTGATCTGCTCGGCTTGGACCGGACTTGGGTCGGGTTTGACCCAACTCAGATTGGATTCAAACCCGTACTGGGTCAGAACAGAGCCTGTACTGTTGACTGGGCCTGGTGGACCTGAATGGACCTGGGCTGGTCGGAGTGGGCACTTGAATGGACCTGGGCCGATCCAAACTCAGAGTTGGGCTCGCCTATTTAAAAGACTGGGCTTGAGGTTGTGAACTCGAACCCGATCACTTCTTAAACCCAATCGGGTTTGAACTTCACCCGATCCTTTCTCCCTTCTTCGCTGTGGGCTAGGGCAGAGATGCGGCGGCGACCTGGCGGCGACCTGGGGCTTTCACCGGCGAGGTTTCGGAGATGAAGACGGAGACGCGAAGCCCTCTTCCTTTCGATCTCAGGGCTAGGGCAGAACGGAGCAGCGGCGGCGGCGGCGACTTGAAGAAAATGGCGGAGCTCGGATGGCGGTGGAGATCTCCTCAGATCTGCGCGGCGAAGGTGATGATCGTGGCGAAGGCACGGCGGGATCGAGATAGCGGCGACTCCGAGGAGGTGCCGACGAGGGGTTTTCGGCGACAATCGGGTGTGTCGACTCTGAGAGGCTCGCTAGTGGCGCAATCGATTGAGGGAGGAAGACGACTGGATCTGCGAGCTCCGACGAGCCCGGGAGGAAGACGACTGGGATCTGGGAACGTCGGCGATGTTCGGGAGCGGATCTCGTCGAAGTCGGTGAAGGAGGGCGTAGATGTGGGTGTCGGCTGGAGATTCGGCGACGGGAATTGATGGAGGGGCAGCGGTGGGCTCCGCTGTTGGCGGTGGAGGCGCGGTGATGTTGATGAAGACGGTGGCAGCGGTTGATCTCTGACGACGATCTCTGTCGATCGTGGCAGAGGAAAAGGACAAAGACGAGGACGATGGCGGCGGGAGTTGTTGAAGGAGATGAACAGTGCAGATTGGGATTTTTCGACGAGGATTTTTTTTTTTAAACAGTGTAATCTCTCTCTCTCTTTTTTTTTCACTATATTTTTTTTTTTGAACGGATCTAAATCTGGTGCTGAGATAGATCTAGGGTTTGGGAGATTGGGAAAAATTTGGAAAAGGAAAAATTTTGAAGGGGATTGAAAACCGGTGCTCTGATACCAAAAATGATGTAAAATCACCTGGATCGCAATCACCTTCAAATCGAATCAAGATTTAAATTGAGAAAAAAATAAAATAAAATAAAATTTGGGTTTCCACCCCTTGCACGGGCTTCTCACCCTAAACTCGAGAGCAGAACTCAAGAATTTAACACAATAATTTTGAGGAAAAATTTTAATCATTCATTCATTTATTCCAATAGTTTAAGGGGCCTTATATAGGCTTTGAAAAAGAAAAGTACTGGGAAATAACCGATGTGGTACTAAACGCCCACAAAGGAACACAAATACACTAAAACACTTACTACAAATAAAGCTGAAACAAAATACTAAATAATCAGCTAAGACATGAAGAGATAAATTGGAGCTGCGTGATGTCCTCATCACAAATCCTATCAGAGTCAAGTACTTCCAAGCAAATCAAAGAATCTTACTTCCCCACCCAACACCAAACCTCTTCAAATTCCACGGAGCCCTTCTCAGTGGTTGCTCCCCGGTTTTGATCCATCACTGTTAAACCCAACTTTTCCCCATCTTTAAACCTTAACTACTAACCAACCTATAACCGACGAAATTCTTGTTTACCAGCACTATCTAAAATCATTTACTCTCAACCCCACCTAACCTCCAAAAACCTCATCAAAATCCTATGAAGTGCTCCCTCTAACAGCTGTTGTCCAATGCTGAACTTTCACCCTTAATCCCAAATTTCATTTCCACCTTTATAGCTTAAATAATCATAAACTATCATCAAATCTATGCTTTGTTTTCTAGCACCATGGAAAACCCTTGTTTCTGACATATTGACGTAGGCAGCAACCAAACATGTAAAATACAACCAAAAGTATATTTGTAACAACAATTCCATTTGAGGTTAATAAAGGCGGTAGTAATAAGAGTCTAATACTCTATCCCAACTCTCAAGTACCAAATGGTCCATTGAATGGGAATCACCATTGAAAATCTTTTGTTTAAGCTTTTTCTCTTTATGTTACGCTAGGCTCATTTTTACTCTTTTATTTTAGTCTCATATCGGGTATGGCGAAAGATTTTTAGTTGTATGGGCCTATAAAAGGCCAAGTATTGTAGTTGTTTTTCAATTCAGTTGATTTAGAAATTAAAACTTTTAGCATTCTAAGTTGTTTTGCTTTATTGTGAATCTTTGCATGATGAAATACATAGTGGGAGAGAGATCAGCCGTGTGTTAAAGGCCGAATTTCATCTTTATCTCTTTAAAACCCTAATTTTCTTTTCCCATTTTCTTCTTCCCCTGTTCTCGTTCTACATCACTATCTTTTAACCTAGAATTGGAATTTCAGTTGGGTGTTAATGAGACCTCTTCAACAAGAGCTCCACAAACAAAGTGTTAGCATGTCAAATATCTTGGATTGAAAACAGCTTCTTAAAGAAGCCTGAAACTACTGTGAGAAGTTGGAAGGAATATGACTCCTTGCTGCTTTAGTTCTCCTTCAAAGACTCTTCTTTGCTTTCTGTGTTTCTACTTGCTAAAATATACTCCAGAAAATTATATGCTAATTCTAGATGGATTCTTGAAGCCACTTTGACCCAAAGTTTCTAAAGTCCACCCATCCAACCTGCAGAATGCCTTCTTGTGGCTAACTACAAAAGTTTCAAGATAAAGGTGTTGTACGGGTGTAAGCAATTCGTAAGTGCATTGAAGTTTTCTTATTCAAATCTCTATCAAACTTCCACTGTCGGTATTCATAAATGTTCTCAGGCTACTTTGATCGTCACTGTGTTGGATGAATCTAGCAGCTTCTAGGCTCAACATCACCATTGTCACCTAAGCCTTTTCCCCCATCAAAATGGGGTTTGTTATGGAGCAAGGCTCCATAAAGATTTGACAAGTTTTACAACCGGGCTATAAACCTGATTTCTACCCTCTTTACTAGTGTCAAAATCCTGGCCAAAAATCTATGGAAAACAGAGGGGATTACCATAATCCTAACGATCAATGGGCATTCTCAAAATTCTCCAAGACAGGTAGTGAAAAAATCTAAAACAAAGGAAAAGATAACAGCTTCTGGATGCTGTACTGCATTCATCTATGATGAAAAAAATAAGCCAAAGGTCCAAATGAGGTAGTATTCCATAATTAGTGACATAAGTAATCAACTAGATATATAATATTCTCATTTTCATAATTTAGTTTTATATGAATCTAGGTTAACACATGACTGCGTATTTAAAAAGTGTTATGAACAGAAACAAAATTGTAAGTTGCTTAATATGGTATAATCTAGTATATGTAATGAAGGTCTTACATGACTTAAACATGTCCATAAGTCCCTGTGTTTTTAATAATGGTAACCATTGGATAGTTAAGCAGTTAGAGCAGTTAGAAACAGTGTTCTAAAAATCGGTTTCATTAATCGTGCGGTCCAACGCTGAATAATGATTAATCAGATTAATCGTTTTTAAAAATTTTAATATATTTAATTATATTTATACACAACTACATATGAATATATATAGTTAATTATTGAAAAATACCTAAATATTATACAAGACAATATCTAGATGTGAAGTTATAAACCATGATATGATGAACAAAGCAATATGAATAAATAGTAAAAAAGAAATAAGTAAAAGAACTCATCTCTTTACATTAGTAATCCAATATTTCAAATTTTGCAACATAAATATGAATCAAAGAACTTACTTGCAAAATAAGATAAATAAAAAAATAGTCAATTTATCAATCAAAATAATGAGCTTTAAAGAATGATAGAGAAATATTGCTAAATAAGTTAATTTGAAAAATAATCAAAAATAATAAAATATAAGTATCACTTTATGCAAAATATACAATAATAAAATATCATAATTCATCTACTATTTAATAAATAACAGTTCGCCTACTATTTAATAAAAGATCATTATCAAATCATCAACATTACAACATAAACTACTTAGCGATCCAACACAAACAAAGTGATAAGTTTTTCAAATAAAAAACATATGAAATACCTAAATGATTAATCAGGGATTAATCAGATTAATGGGGGTTTAATCGGATTAATCGCGCATTAATCGGAGATTAATCGTTTTGGACCCGATTAATCGCTCGAGCGCATAATCAGAGCGATTAATGTAATATTAAGCGGGCTGCCACTGAATAGGATTAATCGGCCAATTAATCGGCCGATTAATCCGATTTTTAGAACAATGGTTAGAAATATTGTATGTGATTAAAACATCTTAACATATTAACTTCTAACATAGGCGTGGATCATTAGCAAAGATTAACATATTACTAAATTGCACAATTTAGTCAAAATGTTTACTGAGAAGAAATCTTTATATAGATTGAAGCTTATTTTGGTGGGGGGGAAAAATTTTTCTTAGCAATTGAATTCTATTGTAAGGAATACATATGTAATGATGTTGCATAGTGAAGCAACCTATCTATTCACAAGATTGTAATCATCGCTGGAGAAATGAAATAAATAGGCTGCTGGTCAATAAACCATGCATAGAACTTCAAATTTTAGGACATAATATTTTCTCATTTTCATCTTTAGATGAGAAGTTTTGTCAATTAGAGTTCGGTCAATTGTAATCACATAAACAACATATTTTCATTGGGTTAAGCACGTGTAAATGGAATATGAAATACTATATGGAAGTAGCGTGCAGCAACCCTGTTCTGATGCATCTACTGGCCTTAACGGGAGTCACTTTCTACATAATTTTTGCGAAGGAATGCTAAAGAAATAGGATAATCTTGAATAATGATAACAGTGTGGAGATTCCCTTGAGATAGTAAAAGACTTCAAAAAAAATAGATTTTTGTTTCTAATTAACAATCCATCAAAATGGAGTTCAAATCTTTGTTTGAAACCTAGGTATCGGTATCAGCCATCTTGGTACCAAAGAATAATTCCCTATCACAAATATTCAACTAGGCATTAGACCTTATTATTTTTCATTCAAGGCACCCCAAGGTTTTCTCCATTTTGTACCTCTGCACATAGTACCATTTGTTTTAATATCAAAAGTTGAAACTTATATTTCCCCCTCTTCTAGTATATTTCTCATCCTCTTTTTAACCATTTTAAGCTCAATGTTATTAGAAAGAAAAAGGTTGCAACTTAGTAATGTTATCACTGTCCAAGCATTTTACCCATCAAAATGAGGTTGGCTTTTGAGCATGACTCAAAGCTGAGAAAGCTACAATAAAGGACTAACGAAGTCTTTATGTCAACATATAATGTAAAAGTTAATGCCAAATTTCCAATATAACTATGAGCAAGAGAGAAGCCTTCCATAAGACCTTCATAGTCCGGTTTTGGCTAGGTATGATTTAGGCCATGCAATTGGTACAGATGAATAAAGAAGCAATACCCATATTCTCCATAGCAGGAAAGAGTCGATGATAAGATCAGTTATAATATATAAACAAACATTGCACTGCATTGTGCATATTCAAAGCATCTTTGCGTCAATAATAGCTATAAGATTTAATTTCACCATAAAACAGAATTACAGATGAGAACTATTAGTGAAGATAAGAAAGCCTATCCCTCGATTTGTGTAGTTAAAAGTTTGATCAGGAAGCCAATTAAACTAATAAAAAGATTTTTATTCATGGTAATGTTAAGTAAAATAATATAAAAAGATCATGAAAAAAAAAACTAGAGAAGCTAAGATCACAATGAATGCCTTAGTAAAGACTAATAGATGTCGGATTAGGTTGCACATGGTTATCATATGTTTCCATGTTCACAAGAAGATTCTCATAGCATAGAGAATGCGTGAAAGAAATTTCACTAAGAGCAACAGTAAAGTATTAACGGGAAAATATTTTGAGCAAGCTTGAGGTTTAAGGTAACTGAATAAAAAAATTATATCAGACCAACCTAACACCATCATCAACACTCCCCCCCCCCCCCCACAAGTCCCCCACCCCAAAAGGCAAACTCAAATGACTTTACAGAATTGTTCTTAACAAGTTTTCAAGCAAAACCCAAGGCTAGATACAGTCTAGAGAGATCACTTTGATGGAGGGACTAGGCTATGTAGTGGGGCGGAAAACAAATGGTATGTCAAGCTAATATAACAAAGTAATCATTACTATTCCAAAAATTTATTTCCATAGAGTACAGACCCAGAAACCATCTCCCCCAAATGTACTCAAATATCAAGGATCACTAAAATAACTAATCAAGTGACAGGTACCAAGCAGTGATGCACGCACAATAAGAGAATGGATCAAAGAAGTTATGTAGAGAATCATGGATGTTAGGGAAACAAAGGAAATCAGGATTTACTCTGGAGTACTTAAACAGACCTAAGCATATTGTCTAAACAAAGCGGGCCCACTATCTAGCATGTCCTGACACCTTTGATGCCATTTCACAGTTCAGTTTCCTTTTGGATGTAAATCTACTGCTACACTTCATCCTTTCATCCAGCGCTAAATAAAAGCTTCTAGAGTGCAAATGTCTGCAAGTTAGTACTGCTTGATGTAACAAACAAAGTTTATGTAAAATTCTCAATCATTCTCCAATGTTTTATTCTTCTTCCAAATAAGGTCTTTCAGATAGATAATTTATATGTAAAATCCAGGAAAAGCTTGCATTTGTGCCAGCATATTTCATATTTCACAGCTATAGTTGAAGCAATTTTGACCAAAAAAAACTTGCCTAAGGTTAAGACCCACATCACCTTGGCTTTCCAGCCTGCCCCAATTTTGGTGCAATTAGTTATATAGGAAGGAAGAATAATAATATAGAGGTGCAGTGGAGGATTACTTCTACACGATGAAAAGAAGATAGTAAGAATTGACAAAATTGACTACAGATGAGATTTTTCATATGACTAGCAATAACAAAAACATTATTAACAAAGTCCACTGGCAGCAAAAAGCATGACCAAATGATTTCAGAGGATTACTGAGCTGACGACAGGCAAAAGACACGTACAACTATGAAACATGCGACCATTATTAACACGCTGTAAGATATCTTACCAAACTGCAGCCATTTCACTTGTAGGCACCCGTTCGTACAAGGATTCATAGAAAATCCTCAATGGGTCTCTCTGCAAATCAAAACAGGAAAAGAGTTCAACCCATCATCATCCCAATCAAAACACTAAAACCCATTAATGCATCACACAGAGAGTTGCAGCACATACTTCCTCTGGTGGTTCATGCTTCTGCCCCGGCAATTCGTACACTTTCCTCTCCCTCTTCTCCTTCTTAACTACTTTGGAATCCGCCTCCTCCTTGACCTCCTTCTTAACCACCTTCTTCGACTCTTCCTTCTTCTTATCTGTCTTCTTATTTTTCTACAAAAAAGAGAAAAAATAAAAATAAAAATCCAACATCAAGCAATCAAAATTAAGAAGAGAAAAAGGATAACTTCATTTTCCAACCCAGAACACATACCATTTCTTCTTCCGGCTCCTCCTTCTTCACTCCGGAAGGCTTCACATTGCTCTTTGCCTACAATCCCAAAACAATCTCAATGCCCAACAAGAGAAAAACCAAAATCAAGACAATTTTGACAATGTACCTTCTTCTTCATTTTAACTTCCTCCGCTTCTGAGTCGATCTCTTCTTTCTTGACCTTCGAGGCGCTGGAGGCAGGCTTCCTCTTCCTGGACCTTGAGAAAGCGAGCAGGACGTTGTCTTCATCGTCGTCGTATTGTTTGGGTTCTTCTTTCTTGATAAGCTTCGATTTCGAGGCGGCAATGGAGGTATTGAGATCGTCGTCGTCTTGTTCCTTTTTCACGGCGGCTTCCTCTTCTTCCGACATTTTTGTTGCAGAGAGAGAGCGAAAAGGGGAGAAGGGTTTGGGAGCTGGGGGAGAACAATGGTTTCATTGCAGTACGGGCGCGAGTTCAAATATTGGAGAGAGGTGGAGAGATTGATTGATGGTCGTCGGATTTAGATCGAACGGGAAGTGGGATTTCGTTATCGAAGGCCCGGATTGGTTCGGGGGCTTCAAAGAGGGCCCAATCAAATTGGAGATTTATGTAATTTATTGCAGCCAACAAAAATTCAAGCCCCCATTTGTTGAGGCCTGATCTTGATCTAATTGTCTCATCTAGGATCAATGCAAGGAATAAATATTAGAGTGATGCACTTCATGACCTTGAGTCGAAACTCTAACTTTGGGCCGAATTACTGTAAGAAGGGCCGATTGTGGGTGCACTATAATCCTCAAAAGCGCGTCTAAAGTCCTCAGCCTTTGGCGTTGTGGCATCTCCCTCCCCACGCAGTGGTGGTTCTGTGTTCGACCCCCACTGTGTGTGACATTGAGCCGGTAATGTGGTTTAAAGTGTGTGTGTCTGATGATTAAAAAAAAAACGCGGCTAAGGCTCTAGTAGGCCTGGAGCGTCTATTTGAGTCTCATTTGGCTGATCAGATGGGCTTAAAATAGGGGTGAGCAGAGTTCGGTTAAAACCGAAAAAACCGCCCAAAAATCGAAAACCGAAACCAAACCGAACCGTGTAAATTCGGTCGGGTTTCGGTATCGGGTTCCAAAACCCGAACCAAACCGAATTAACCGAACCAAATTAACCCAGCACAGTTTTGCGCCAATACAAGCAACATACATGATTTTACAATGATGTTGATGTATGTCATATCATGAATGTTTGTGTTTATATCATGAGTACACAGCTTTAACTTTTCAGTGTCATTAAAATGTTTGAATTAGTGAAACATTTCAAGTAATAAATTCATGAAATATTCACATTTTTGTGTAATATTAAGATTATTGTTTACATATCGCTTATATTTGTTTAAAATATTCTGTTATATGCAATAGAGTATTATGCATCTCTTTTAAATATCTAATGTAAATATATTCTAAAGCTTTTCTTAAATCATTTTTGAACTTTTATGTTCGTCTAAGTTTTGAAAGTTATTTTATTTTTAAACCAGTGTTCGCATGAGAAAAATATTAATCACGAGAAAAAGATTCATAATTAAGTTAGATTTGACGAGAAGGTGGGAAAGTTGAGATGGGAAGTTCGACGGCGAGGTGATCCCCCGAATTAACCGAACCAAACCGAATCGATCCGAGTCGGTTCGGTTTCGTTCATGACCTTATTCGGTTTGGTTCGGTTTTGTCAAATTTGACAAAACCCGAACCGAACCGACCGATGCTCACCCCCTAGCTTAAAACATATTGATAAATTCATGCCCTGCTGGGCTAGAGATTGGGCCATTGATATTCTCATGGCTCAATATGACTTTGGATTCATATGCACCAGAATCAGTAAAACCAGCAGAAGTGCAAGTCGACAATCTTACAACTACTATTTAAAGTCCCCCGCATGAGGCCCACTGACGTATCTGGGTTTGGTAAGAGCTTTGCTCGCCCGGGAGGTCTACAGTTCAAATTTCATGTCGCGTGCGGACATCGGGTCGCCTTCATGCGACCCCCATACCTTACTATCCAAAAAAAAAAAAAACCTATTCTATGTAAATTGTTACATACTTACATGTAAAGTTAAATATCTAATCGGCACTTCAAATTATCGAAGTTGAGTCTATGATCAGATGATCAGTCTCTGATTTATCAAGCTCTCTATTAGAGTTTAGTGAAATTTTCTTAAGAGCATTCTAGACATTTTGAGTTGAAAAAGGACCCAAAAAAAAAAAAAAAAAAAAAAATCAGTCACTCATGTCTTGGCTTACTCAGTTATCTATCAGAGTAACACAAACTAGGATATAATGCCACCGTATATTATGACCAAGAATTGAAAGAATAACAAATTATTATTTGTACATTAAAAAGACTGTTACAATAATTGAAAAAGGGAAAGCAAAATTGTTTTTATTGATGATGAGGACAATGCCCATATATATAGAGATTACAAAAGTATAATAAGGAAACCTAATACTATTCCTTAATTCAGTTCTAATACAATATGTATTCTAATCTTAATACTACTCTTAACATCCCCCTCAAACTCATAGTGGGTTAAATAACATGAGTTTGCCTAACAAGACTCCAAATCTCGTTGTAGTATGTGACTTTGTAAAGAAGCTTGTAATCTGCTCCTCTGAGCGAATACATGGGAGTGATATAATATCTGAAGTGAAATGCTGACGAGTGAAGTAGCAGTCGATCTCAATGTGCTTCATCCTCTAATGAAAGACTGGATTGGTGGTAATCTTTATACCACTCTCATTGTCACAAGCAAGAGGTGCAGGATTTATATGAAAAATATAAAAGGCTGCTAAAAATCTCCTCACATGAACGACCTCCGTGGTGGTAATAGTCATAGCCCTGAACTCAGCCTCGCAACTGGAACATGAAACAACATCCCGCTTCTTACTTCGCCATGAGATCTGTGAATCACCAAGGAACAGACATTAACAGTGGTAGAGTGGCGGGTACGGGCAAACAGCCCATTCAGCATCAGAATAAGCTCGAAGCTTTAATGAAGAGGTGGATAACATGAACAGTGATCGAGTGATGGTGCCTTTAAGATATCTGAGAAATCGAAGAAGAGAATTATAATGAGCATAGTGTGGTTGCAGATACAAACTGGCTGACATTGCTGACTGCATAGGCAATATCTGGTCTCATAAAAAAGAGATATACAAGTTTACCAACTAGCTGATGATACCTAGTAAGATCTGCAAGTGGTGTACCATCTGAATGAAGGAGCTTCGAATGAAACTCTAGTGGAGTATCTGCTATCTTTGTATCTGTGAGTGCAACAACGTCAATAATATTAGATGTGTATTTCTTCTGTGAAATAAGACTCCCCTGCTCAGCCTAAGCTATCTTCAACCCTAGAAAGTACCGTAGATGACTAAGATCCTTCATGAAACTAACGATGAAGGTATCTCTGAGTACCAGTAATACCTGCAGTGTCATCATTTGTAACTATCATATCATCAATGTACAACAATAGAAGAGCACGCCCATGCAGCGAGAACCGCACAAATAGAGAGCGATCCTGAAACCATCATGTGGTTGATCATGAAGGCTACCCTAAAAACCATCCACTGTGCTTTGCTGAAAGCTAAACGATACAAGGGCTCACCAAAATACTCAAACCAAGCTCGTGAAGACTGTTTGAGACCATATATAGCATGACGAAAATGACAAACATGACCTAAAGGTATAGTAAGACCTGGAGGTGGCTGCATATATACTTTTTCAGTCAATGAGCCGTGAGGAAAGGCATTATTCACATCCATCTGATATAAGGGCCAATGTCGAACCGCAGGTACTATCAGTAAAGTACGAAGTATGATCATCTGAGCAACAAATGCAAAAGTCTCATCGTAATCAATCCCATGCTCCTGAGTAAATTCTCTGTAACCAGGCGAGCTTTGTGCCGCTCAATGGAACCATCAGGTCGATGTTTGACCTTAAAAATCCATTTGCAACTCATAGGTTTAACACCCACCGACAAAGAACAACATCTCAAGTACCAGTCTGCTGAAATGCCCAAATTCCTCTGCCATGTCCTCTCTCCACTCGGAGTATTGAACCGCCTCCCAATAAAAACTGGGCTCACTAGTAGTGTGTATGTAGCAAGAAATGCCTGAAACTATGGTGAAAATGATATGCTACTAGTAAAACCAAACTGCTCAAGAGGACCAGTACAACTAGGGGTAAGACGGGTAGGTGGCTTGTGGGGGTGCTCTGAGCGATGGAGAGGTGGTGGTGGTGGAGAAGTAGGGTTGGGGTGGGCGTGTCGGAGGTGATGGCGGCGTCATAGTAACTGGGGGTCCTCGTGGTTTAGAGGAGGGGTTAGTATAATAGCAAAGAGAACTGTACTAGAATGATCAGTTAGAGGAATAGACACAACAGCAGTTAAAGGAATCAGATTATTAGAAATCTAGGAAACTCAACTATTGGTATATCAGGTGGCGACAAAAAGTGTACATCCTGAAATGAAGGTGAAAAATAAGGAGAGTCCCCAACAAAGGAGACATGACGGGATATAAGAAGACGATGTGCCAAGGTATCATAGCAGTGATAACCCTTATGCTCAAAACTAACACCGAGTAAAACACACTTAGCTGATCAAGCAGATAGCTTAGGGCGCTTATTCGGAGGAAGGAGGACATAGCAGGTACCCTCAAATGTGCGGAGCATGCTATAGTCTTGGAGGAGAGGAGTAGAGACGCTCATAGGGTTTATTGCCGGCCAAGACAGATGACATGGTAATATTAATAAGGTTGACAGTGGTAAGAACAACCTCTACCCAAAAAAATACGAGGAATAGAAGAGGATATCAGCATAGCACGCACAGTCTCAAGTATGTGACAATGCTTGCGCTCGGCTACCCCCATTATGTTCACGAGTGTATGGGCATGACTGCTGGAAAAGAGAAACATGAGATTGGAAGATAGATCTCACGGTAGTAGAGATATACCCACGAGCACAATCAGTGCGAAATGTCTTAATTTTCATATTGAACCGAGTATGAATCATAACAGTGAAAGTTTGGTATATAGTAGGAATCTCAAATCGCTGACGCATAAGATATACCCAAGTAAATCTCGTGAAATCATCAACAAAGCTAACATAATATAATTATCCAGACCTAGGAATTGGAGTTGGGCCCTAGATGTCAGAATGAACTAACTGAAAGCGCTAATGGTTTAAGATAAACTATTATGAAAAGGTAGAGCTAAGTATTTTGCCAACTTACAGCCTGTATATAAAGATATAGACGAAAAGAAACTTGTCCAAGAGCTCCAATATGAAATAAGCTCTTTAGACGTGACTCTGAGATATGACTAGGAGTCTGTGCCACAGAACGACAGCAGACGGACCTCACCAATAAGAATATGGCTCGAATTACTACTGACAAAGACATGAAGAAAATCAATGTGGTATAGTCTCCCCTTCCTATGAGTACGATCAATTGTCTGACCTGATCAAGGATCCTGCACAAAATAATTGAATTAATCGAAAGTAATGATGAGACCAATTTCTCATAAGCTACTAATGGATATGAGGTTCATGCATAAATGTGGAATATGTAAAATTAAAGGAAAGGTAGGTGTGGGAGAGATAATAGAACCTGTCTGTGTAATGGCTAGCTGTGAGCTATCAGTTGTATGCAGTGGTAGAAAGTGTGATGGGGCGGGGTGATAAAAGATAATATGGTAGAATTAGAAGTCATATGATATGAGGCACCATAATCTAAAATTTAAGGAGAAGACATACATGAGACAACAGAGAAAGTTAAGGCAGAGGAACCGGTGAATGTTGACTGACGCTGAAGCTGTAACTCAATCTGAGAAAGACGATGCTGGATATCTATAGGTGAGATTTGAACTGTATCAACTGCCATGGCAGGAGGTCCCACTAAGGGAATACGAAGGGAAAGAAGTTCCTTTTTTTTATCCGTTGTGCCTGAACTAGTAATTTTGGATGAAGATGAAAACATTCGCGCTCAGTGTGACCCGTCTTCTTGCAGTGTTTGCAAGATTTGAAGTGGCGGCAGAAATGATCGGTATAACCAGTCCCCTTGCAGATTGTACAATAGGATCTGGTATGATCAGTGTTGGAAAATGTGGTAGTGGTGTTGCGTTGACCGCTTGAAGAAGAAGATCAAGGTGCAACTGGAAGTACACTCTCACTTTCGGATGTAGGTATAAAGGTTAAGATGGAAAGTGAGTGTAAACATGTCTCCTCAGCAACCAGATCAAAGATGGCAGAATCGAGACTGAGAACAGGATATCCATGAATGATCTGACCACATAATGATTGAAACTCTGGGCGGAGGGCCATAAGGGATAGAAGAGCTGACGACGGTTTCGAAGTACTCGAGAAGCACTAGAGTCAGGCCCGGTACCCTCTAACTGTTGTAGCTCTCCCCAGAATCCCCGCATTTGAGTGTGGAACTCCTGTATGGTACGATTTTCTTGTTTGACAGACAATGACTAGATGAGAAGCTGGTACTCTCTGGGTACCACTGGACTGAACATGTTGACTGATCAAGTGATTCCAGAGTGAGGCCGCTCTGGGAAACTGAAAGAGATCTGCTCATAGTGTGCGATCAACGGAGACAGTGATGAAGGAGATGATCCTTCGATCATGATCGATCCAAGTAAACTTTGTCGTAATAGTGGTACTCTTGATCTCAGTGGAAGCGTCAATCACTGGCTCAGACGGACAAGGACATGTTCCATCAATGTGTCCCCAAAGGGAGTGTATCCAAGAAGTATGGACTGAACCGATGCTGACCAATTAATCTAGTGTTTTGCAGATGTCAAGATAAAATGGTGGATACGAGAAGTTACCGCCGAAACTGAGGCTTCATGTCGATTTATGTAGCCATAGAGAGCAGATTCAACTCAATTAACTCGATTGCTGCCGATCAATTTGATCTCGATCACTACCTAGTGATGGCCGATCAGGATATTTCTCCCCAATACGAGCAGCTACAGCCTGTCTCCTCTCCACTACTTGGTAAAAAGAAAGATACCCAACCCTAATCGCTCATGCAAGATTCAAACAGAAACATCCGAAGAAAACAAATAATCGGCAATTTTCTTCAAAATTAAGAAACGGGCACAAACCGAGAGCTGTCTTTGATGTCAAGATTGATATCCAATCTTCTTCACGGTCGTCGTTGATGTCAATTTTCTTCAAACTTGATACCCAATTCTAATGCTGTGGTTGATGTCAAGCACGCGGCATCAACATCTGTTGATGTCGCGGCGGTTGATGTTGAGGACGCAACTGATGTGGGATCTGAGGACATGGGTTGTGATCCAATCGAGGTTGGTTTAGTTGATTTGGTTGATGTCATTGATTGACCGTCGGTGGTTGAGCGGTGGGTTGAGGTGATCGCCGACTACGAGATCTCTCCGTTGGAGGAGGTGCGGCTGACGATGCCGACGACCAATGAACCCTTCGATCATGGGTTGCTTGTTGATGGCGAGTTGGGGATTCGATCTGGCTCACGACCGATGGAGGAGTTGGCGAGTTTGGGAATTTGTGGGGAATTTCGTGGGGTTTTCAATAGATTTTTTTTTTAAAATTTTATCAAGAGAAATTGTGATGGAGAAAATTATAAGCTCTGAAACAATGTTATAATAATTAAAAAGGAAAAACTAAATTGTTATTATTGATGATGAGAGAAATGCCCATGTGTGTTTATTTCAATAACATAATAAATTTTTTTTAATATAACTCGTAATACATTTCTAATAAAATATGTCTTATAATTCTAATACTACTCTTAACAAAGACTTTATAAATGTTTTACAATAACACTCCTAATATTTCAAACATGCAAATGGCCTCTCGTCGTCTCATCCAGCCCCAAAAAATCGCTAGTCTAAATTCTACAAGTTTCCAATGGTTATCCATTAAATTTGGTTGCATACGGCCCCCGAGACCAAGCTCACAGTTATAAATGACGTTATCCATGTTACGTGGCGTGTAAAACTGAAGCCACAGCAGAAAACAATATCGACCACCGCCCCGGCGATTCCTCGTCGCTACGGAAACGGTTGTTCTCGCCGACAACTGCGGCCGCCTTTGCCAATCCCGCGGCCCACGTCGCCCGTGCGATCACACTTTGAACCAGATTCATATTCTTTTCTTAGCGAGAGGCCTTTTATATAATTGGAGCTCCCTTTTACACGTGTACGCTTGCAAAGATTTGTGATGCACATGAATATGTTTTTTCCCTGTGAATTCACAATTTGCACACTGAGCTCTTCATTTTGTCCCTAATTCACTGGAAGTTGAAATAGTGAAATACTATTGGGAAATGATATAAACTTGTATTTCTAGTATTTAATAAAATCTAAATAGTTTTGAAGATATTAAACGGAGGCATGGACACAATCTTTTTTGGGTTATATAAATCATCCTCAGACATAGGAGGAGGTATATATCTATTTCTGATATAAACTATATTTAAGTACAAGACAAAAGGTTATATTGAGTTAATATTAACTCTAATAATTGTCTCCTACTTTGATGATAGCATTAATAGCATATCAAGCTGATAAAAATGTATTAAGCAACACAATTATACGTGTCTTACTTAACATATGAGTTGTACGTAATCTAACTGGCGGGTTAGATTCCTAACGATCAGAATGATAAATAGTTCTGAACACTTTGATTACTCCCACACGATACCAAAATTTAAATAATGTGGTGTAATAAAAATAGAAAAACTTGAAAATAAATATTACTCATGAGTGTTAAGAAGACGCGTGACATTTATTACAGTATTAACGATTATCCTCGCTTTATGTCAGGGACAAACTAATGTCTTTTCTTTTTTACTTGTACACAAGTTGTAGACTGTTTCAAACTTTATAAGTAGTTTTAACTCTAAATGTATAAGAAATTACTATGACATGTGAAAGAATAAGGTAAACAACTCCTCAGTCTACTTTCCTAAACAAGAAGAAATTTCCTCTGCTCAAAAGGCATGTATCAAATTTGTGATCTTTCCAATCATAAAAATGTCTTGACCAGCCCCTAAATTCTCTTTGCATATGCAATTTCTAGTACATATACAAATTCAGTTCGTTTCTATATGCTAAAAGTAAGACTTGAGGGGCATATGTACAAAGCAACTCTGAGTATAAATCTCCAAGCATCCCATAATAATCTATCCTCCCTCCAAAAAAAAAAAAGTGTAGCATCAATTCCCACTCAACTGTGCCCTCAATACAATAATAATCTCCAAGAATCTCACTTCCTCCCACGGCCACCTTTATAAAGTGATCAAGAGGGCACCTCTCCAAAGCTCATAGCCAGGCAACACAAAGCCAACATTACATGGGGTGGTTCTTTGGTGGCAGGAGAGGTCCCCAATGGAAGCAAGGGTGGAGGGGGGAGACCATGTCTTCCCTCTCCCTCCCTCCTCCCCCCCTGATCGCCGTCTTCGCCATCGTGATGCTCTTCCTCTCCCTCTCGTGGTACACCGAGTACAAGGCCAAGATGGACGAGGCCGAGCTCAGCCTGGGCTTTCTCTTCCTCTTCGTCCCGGTCATCCTCATCTTTGTGGTCCGCAACATGTTTGTTCATGGGAGGCTTGTGGTTGGGCTGCCGAGGCCGGAGCAGGACGCCATCCACCAGGCCGGGGGCTCGCCGTGGGGCGTCGCAGCTCTGGTTGTGCTGCTGCTGGTGCTGGTCTCTTACCAGTCTTCCTTCCATTCCAAGTGGTTTAGGCCCTTGTGGTGGAGATACCATTATTGATCTCTCGTAGGTGTTTTGAGCAACTTGTTGAAATATCACCCTTTCTGTGTGCGCGCGCGTGTGTAGACGAATGAGTATTTGCATGTTATGTATTCGTATATGTGACAGCAAGTAGGAGTAATGTATATATGGAAGAGGGGTGTTGTCTGAAATTACTGGTGTAATGGCAGAAATTATAATTGTGTTATGTATATTAATAAAATGAACAGAAAAGTGATCTTTAGTTAATATAATTGTCTCCAATTTTAGATTAGCCTTAATTTCATGCTATTAATAAATGATGTTGACTTAAGTGAAATGATAAATATTCTGAAAACTCTATCTTAAGAGATACAAATGAAGATGTCTTCCCAGTAATGAAAATTATGCATCAAACATAGTCCTGTAAAAATGAATAAATATCCATAGAAGCTTAGACAAAAGATTTTGGACCCTTCAAAATTTCTTGACTTTTTTTTCCCAAGGATTTTTGGCTCAAACAACAAAGAAAAGCGAAGGGAAAAAGAAACAAAAAAGAAAAAGAAAGTTTCAAGCAAAAAAGAAAAAAAAGGGAAAATGAAAAAAGAAAGGTGTAGTTAGGGTTCGGCTTGGGCTGGGATTAAATGTGAAAAGGTGTAGTTAGGGTTTGGCTTAGGCTGGGATTAGGTTAGAGCCAACACGGACCCGATTCGGTAACGCGGAACCGCCGTTTTGAATTCAGCAGTACCGTTGCCCGCTTAAATTAAAACAGAACCGCTGGGATTGGAGCCCGGAGAGATCCTATATAAACATTTCTGAACTCTGAAGCCCTAATCCCAACCTTAAACGCTCCTTCTCTCTCTCGCTCTCGTTAAAATCCCTAGGCCTTAACCTTCTTTCTCGCTGATCTCCTCTCGTCTCTTGGGATCTTGATCAAAGGAAGGCTCTTTTTTTTGGTCTTGGTGTTGGTGCTGATGGAAGAACTGCAATACTAGGTAAAATTTCCGTTTGAATTCTCGATTTTTGTTGATCAGGCGTTTAATTTTCGGACCAAACTAGGATTTAGTTATTGCTAGATTTGGGAGAGCGGTTCTTCTTTTCTCTATTGCTAGGTCTCTCTTTGGTTTAGTTATTATAATTTCCAAATTTCCTCAGTAGAAATAGAATTGGGTTTTCGCTTGCAGAGGACCAGGACATTGATGTGACTAATGAAAATGTCATTAGGGTTCTGTTGTTGTTGTTGTTGTTGTTAGTTTGTTCGAAATTTAATTTTCAGTGGCCTCATATATAATTGTATAGTTTTGACTGATTACTTTGTTCCCAAATTTGGTGTTGGTTATGGTAGCTTGAAATTATGTGTTTCTTGAAGTAATGAG
Source organism: Agave tequilana (assembly GCA_038442645.1). Taxonomy (NCBI): domain Eukaryota; kingdom Viridiplantae; phylum Streptophyta; class Magnoliopsida; order Asparagales; family Asparagaceae; genus Agave; species Agave tequilana. The sequence goes on along the minus strand of JAVJIF010006077.1, from coordinate 117,170 downwards.
AATTGATTAGAGTTTCATCATTGGCACAAATAAGGATAATTCACCCATTTAAGATGGTTGATTTTGGCCTGTCCATTTTCTTTTTAAGTTTTGTGAATTGTTTCCCATCTACTTAACCAGTTAATGCTTAAACTTCTGATGGCAACTTTGTGTTTAGGGCTATTATCTACTTAACCAGTTAATGCTTAGAATTTCTGATGGCAACTTTTTGTTCAGTGCTATTAACTACTTAACCAGTTAATGCTTAAAACTTCTTACGCTGACAAGGATTTATGCCTATCAATGCTCGAGGGAATTGGTTCCCTGTAGGTAAATTTTTTTGGTAAGAACATGTAAGAAAAGTACCCTATGGAGTTAACTTTTATGGTGGTTATGAACTTACATTATAAGCATAAGAGAGATTTATTTTCTTTTTGTTGTGAGAAACAAACACATTTGATATATCAGAAGTTTTGTGAACAGTCTTGAGCATTATTAATTAGCTGTCACTAGTGGTTGGGGAAAATTTTATTGTTGTCGGATTCTAAGGCTTATTTGAATTAGTTGGGAAAAATTAATTAGTTGGGGAAAAAAAGGTTATTTGAATTAGTATCTGAGGTAAAAAAACTACTCATTCAGCTATATGCATCTCCTGTGTGCAAGAGTGGAAATAAAAAAGTGATCTCAAAATTTTGCAAGTGGTTGTAGGTGTGACCCATGATTGCTGAATTTCTTACATAAAAATGGTGACTGGTTAAGTTACAAAATGTTGTCATTGTATTTTTTTTAATGATATCATTGAATTCAACACATGTTCACTTTTTCACTTGTTCTTTTTGGGAGTTTTCTCTGAAAAAGGAAAATGAAAAGAGAGGCTCAGCAAAGAAGATATACAAGATTAAACATTTCCTTCATTACATGTACTAGGTTGACTGGCGTTAGGCGGGCCTAGGCAGTGGACCTAATGCATAGAGTCTAGAAACTAGGCGGAGCCTAGACATTTTTCTTTTTTTTTTAAGTTTTAATTATTTAAGTGTGTTAGATGTTCAAAAAAGTTTATAAAAATCATAAAAAATAATTATAAATCAAATAAAAATATTAAAAAGCTATGTCATGATTCAATATAGGTCAAAGCATCAAACACCTCACCGGAGTCGAGAACCTCACCAACATTGACAAAAGACCTCGCCCGCGTTGAACCGCCCCGTGCTGGCGTCAACGAACTCAAGATTCAAAAGAGGCGGTCTATGTTCAAAAAAGTTTATAAAAATTATAAAAAATAATTATAAATCAAATAAAAATATCAAAAAGCTATGTCATGATTCAATATGGGAAAAACTAAAGGTATAGCATCAAACACCTCGCCAGAGTCGAGAACCTCATCAACATTGACAAAAGATCTCGCCTGCGTCGAACCGCCCCGTGCCGGCGTTGACAAACTCAAGATTCTAGAGAGGCGGCGACCTATGAAGGAGGATAAATTTGGGGCTTATTTCTAAAAGGCTTAAAAGCCCTATGATTAAAGCGAACTGGTGGGTTCAACCCGCTTAACTTAAAATCTAGTGGGCCGCCTAGGCTCGTTCAGTCTCGCTTGGGCGGGCCTGGTCTTTGCAACTGTCTACAGTGCTGCCTAGGTCGATTTTTAAAACCTTGACTTATAGTGTGACCTATAGTGTAACACCCTGAATTTTAAAAATCGTGATTTCATATTATAATATGTGATTAATAAAATATACAAGATTATCTAAGATGATGTTTGAATTAAATTTTCTTTTCAGGTGTAAAAGATGTATTTTAAAATTCTTGTGGAAAATCTTGTGGTGGGATAAATATTGAAGATACATGTTGTTGGCCCAGAGACTCTTCACCTTAGTATTGATGATGATAAACTTATGATGGTTAGTTTGCTAATGATCTTGTGTTTAATAAGTTTCAGATATTGATCAAGATCTTAGTAGGTGTTTAGCTTCAACAAAAAATTCAAAGCCAGTTTTGAAGCTAACATGTGTAGATTCAAAAGCTTGCACGTAAAGATCGCATTTAGCACTCGGAAGGAGTCAAGCTTATTTGGATCGAGTCGTCTTGGAGATGAAGATCGAAGAGAAGACTTTGGTCTGGGTTTGTTTTAGTTTTTTTTAGATTTTGTGTAAGGATAGTCTTGATATGTTCAAGTATACACACACAAGAGTTCAAAAGTTTTGGTTTCGGTTTAAACGGTTTTGGATTTTTAAGAATACATATATCGTTTTCATAAATAGATAGAATCAAAAGAAGTTTACATGATTTATATGTATGTTGGATTTCATCCATATACATTATTTTTCATATTGTCTAAAAACTTATTTTGATGATTTTAATTCATAGTTTTAAGTTTTGTTTTCAACAAAACTTAGTTTTTGATTTAATGTCAGAAACATAGATATATCTTTTATATGTGTATTGGATTCTATTCATACACAATATGCTTCAATTGAGTTTAAATATCATGTTTTTGTATCTATACAAATTTTAGAGAAAACGGATTTTCATTTCAAAATATAAGTTTCAGAAAATACAGTTTTTGTTTAAAGCTTAATTTTCATGCCTCAAAAATAGTTCAAATAATTTGTAATGTGTTGATTTTTGGTCACACATATTTGTACTTTAAATATTTATAAGAACTTATTTTTGCAGAATTTATGAAGTTTTATGAAATTTTATAAGTATTTAAAAGCTAACTTTTTCAAACCTATAACCCTGTTTCTGGGCTGCCTGCTGTCGACCAACCAGTCGACAGATGTGTACAGGACGTACACAAGTCCTTTGGCCTAGAGCCGGTCGATCGCATGGTCAACCGATCCAGAGAGCTTGTGGATCTGGCTTCGACCGACCCAGAGAGTGAGCTCTCTGGTTCTGGTCACGGTCGACCGGACGGTCGACCGATAGTGAGAAAGATCTCACTGTGCCTTAGGGGCGGTCCACCGACCGGTTGACCGATAAGCCCAACGGTCAGAAATTCGACCGTTGGCGGTCGACCGACAAGTCATTTCTGACCAGTTCTGAACCCCAACGACTATATTTTCAGACCTATAAATATGGGTCATTTGAGGCCAGTTTTAATCAATATTTTCAAGAGCAATTTTTCTCACATTCTCAAGTATTTTTAACGAAGTTTTCAAAAGAGTTTTTGTGCTAAAATTCTTTATCTTTATTTGTATTCAAAGTTTTTGAAAAATCAAAGAAAAACTAGATTTGAAAAATTAGTTTTGTTCTTCATTTTTATATCTATCTAGAAATTTTTTCTAAGTGTTTTCTTTGTTGTTTCTTTTCAAAACACTTTGATTTCTCACACTTGAGCTATTAATTCTAAACTTATCTTTAGCATCTTTGTTTTATGAGAAAATTATTTGTGATCCTTTGAGATCATCAAGAGAGTGTTTATGATCTTTGTGATCACTAAGTTGTTGGCTTAGTGCCCACCTCTTGTGCAGAGGTGATTGTGTAGAGAGAAGGAATTGTGTACTTTGATGTTGAGTTGTAATTTCCCAGTGGAGGTTCCTGTGTGGAAGATCTTATAGTAGATAGTTGAAATTCTTCTATGTGAAGGCGGGAACGTAGAGTAGTGGCTCGAAACTCGAAACATATCCTTATGTTTGCATTTGATCTTCTACCTCTCAACTCTCTCTCTTATATCTTGTATTGCTTTTATTGTTCATATTCATATGCTAGATATTATTTGTGTGCCCACACTTGTGTTCAACCAAGAGAGCTTTTAAAGTACCTCAACTATTAGATTAGAGAAATCTAGAGGAGTAGTTTCAGAGCTCTTCACGGGGAATTCGGACTCACTCTTGATTACACAGTGTGTTTGCAATTAAATTTTAAATTCTGCATTATTTATCCTAAATTAGCATGTACACCTATTCACCCTCCTCTAGGTGTACTTACAGATGTGTGCATAAAAAATGATACATATGAGTACAAAGGTAAATACACTTATGTAATTTAATATGAATTTATATTAGAGGAAGGGTTGAGATTGAATTGGGTATGATATGAATGAGATGGAGGGTTAAGATTTACTAGTGTTTGATGAAGATTGAGGTGGCAATGGGAGAAGATATTAGCATGACACATGAGCATGTGTTATTAAATTAAATGGTGGTAAGTATTAAAAAAAGGGGGAAAACCTAGAAAACCTCACCATACCCATCTTCCTTTCAGATCTGAAAACATTAAAGCCCAAATTTTCCCTAAATTAAAGCAAAATTTTCCCACAAAATTCACAATTCTCACACAAATCTCTCCCAAATTCCCCTCAAGATCACACTCTCAATTCCTCTCCCTCTCTCCCGCAATTTCTCTCATCTCTCTCTCTCTCTCTCTCTCTCTCTCTCTCTCCCTCTCTCTCTCTCCCCCTCTCTCTCTGGTGCAAGCACGACGGCCTGGGGCACGGCCACGCGCGCCAGGGCCGCGGCTGTGTGCGCGGCTAGGGCGCAGCTGGGCGCGTGGCCAGGAGCGGTTAGGGCCGCGGCCACTGCAGCCGCAGCAACGCTGGCATCTTTGAGGAGGTGAGAGAGTTTTCGCTTCAATCCAATTTTATTTCGGACTCCATTGTTTGAATAATTTCATGGACTCAATCAAATTTATTGCTTCAATTTTCTCATGAACTTAGTTGAGGTGTTGCTTTGAAATTCTTTAATGTTAGAGCCGTGGAAGTCAATTTTGTGATGAGAGAGTTTTTCTTTCTTATAGTTTAATCCCTTCCATGAGTTGTAAATTTTAAGACACATGCATATATAAGTGAATCCTTGATTTTCTCCTTACGGATTTTATCACTGAAATTCATATCATGAATTGATGGTTGTCTTCAATACCTTGCCTTTACCCTCTGAGAAACCAAATTTTCATAAGTTCTGTGAAAAGGAAAATGTGAGTGGAGATTTCACTTCAAATAGCTGTTTCACTTGATTCATTTCTTATTACAGTCATGGTGATCTTGGCCATTATAACTCATGACAATTGATTTTTCTTGACTAAATTTAAATTTGTTTTATTGATGGATGTTTCTGAAAAGTCAGACATTGAATTTAGAATAAGGTTTAGGAAAAATTTAGGGGGTGTCTCAATCAGCAAAAATTTTGGGCCTTGGTTTTCTTGTAGTTTATGATAGTTAAATTGGATTGTAGATGTTTCAGATTAATTCTAGGTTTCATTTCATTCTCTCTGTCATGTAAGTTACAGGAGATGTTGATTGTAAATTTTAAATTCTTTGGCCAAGTTTAAATGTACATATTACATTTAGATGGTGACTCAGTCAGGGCACCCATTCATGGATTTTGGTCTTTTAATTTTATCTAGGTCTTTTATAGATTTATTTAATTATCTATTTTTTTTTTTGTTAGTCTTGGATGAGTGGGGATTGTTCCAGTGTTGCATAATTGCATGGTCAATAAATTGGGTGTTTCTATCTTCTAGTCCTACAATTCTGTACGGTATATATATATATATATATATATATATATATATATATATATATATTATATATATATATATATATATATATATATATATATATATATATATATATATATATATATATATATATATATATATATATATAGTCTTCTCTCCACTGGCAAGGATTTGGCACCAATTTAAATATTTCATGTCTGATAGTCGGTACAAGTTGTCAACTTTTGTCCAAATCAGGGATGGAGAGTTGTGATCTAAAGCCAATCCATTTTAATGGAAAATAGCTTAGATATGGCGATGGTGACAAGATGATGGAAACGATTACTTGGAATCCGTTTGTGTCCTATTATGATTTATTTGGAGTTGTGAGATCAGCCAACTACGAGTGACATTGATAGGGAGAAAGTTAACTTTAATGTTTTGGTGGGTGAGTTTTCTTCTCATTAAATTTGCAGAGATATATTACAGTCCTCTTAGTTCAAGAATTTTTATTATGTTATTATCCAACCTGAGAAGCATCTTTTGACTTGATTGCTACTAGTTAGTGAGTTCCCATTATAGATGTGCATCACCCTAAACTGTTGGAATGCCATCATCACTTGTTGTGTAAGGAGGAGTTGCCAATATTGATTGATTTGGCTTGGGTTGTAATGGAATTTAGTGGGCCTGTTTATGTTAGTTGAGGACAGGTGTGATCAAGTGGATTAGATCATAACCATGTCAGGTGAACTCAGTTATGATGTTCTGGATCCTTTGTTGAATTGGATTTTAGTGTAGTTGAAGTAGAAGCGGATAATGTTTGGCCTGAACTTTGTACTTCCACTCTTGAATTTTATACAGATATGATTCTTGCTTGTTGCAAATTTAGAGATTATTTTATAATCTCTTCTGGATGATATATTAGGAGCTAAACCAAATCGAAGACTGCTTTGAAGAGGTTTTGGCTTTGGAATGAGAATTAGATTCTGTTGCCACTCCCAAATAGTGAATATTTGGTTAAAATATCTTTTGCAGATTCTTTGGTTACTCTTTATGACAAGACTTAGGAAGTTGATGCCTTGAGAGTTGATAATATTAAAGATTATAGAATTAAAGTCGGACCAGAGTAGAAGAAGATGTAATTGAAGAGAGGCATGTTAAGTTTGTAATAAAGTCTCATAGTATGTTTGTAATTTCAATAACTTAGACTATGCTATGAGAGGCTTTGGGAAATTTGTTAGAACTAGGTAACAAAACCAAGATTGAAGCACAAATTTTGGAAGCAATGTTGCTTATAGATGTAGAATTCCTAATGACATTCCATATAAGCTTAAGTATGCACACGGATTTAATTGTATATGGCCAAAGTTTCTATTTGACTATCTTGTCCTGACTTGGTTTGATTGATAGATTAAGCTGGGATTGTATACCTTGAAATTTCCTCTATTAATAAATCTTGGATGGTGATATTTTCATGATTTTTAAAGACCTCAATATACTAATAAGGCACTATTCCTCGTGTTCATTATATACAATGGTTGAATTATAAACTATCAAAATTTGTGATATAACTAGGTTGCCTTGAGGCTGAGGTTACTATTTTTGGTCCTTGTTTAGATTGCACGTACACACTACCAGCTTTCATATTCTTGGAACATTTTGGGTGAATCTGAACTCATTACTTAATTTAGTCTCAAAACTCATCTCACTGACTCTCTGCATGCTCAGACTACTTCGTAGAGTTTGTTAGGTTGAACAACTCTGAGTGTGCGCATGTTTATATGAGTTTTGTCTAAATCATATAATTAAAATAATACTGAATTTCTTTAAGCAATGATTGATCATAAACAACAATTAATTATTGAATGACTCTTAGGGAACCATTAAATTTAGTGCACTGTGTAATATTTAATGTCAGTATAAATAAAAATTTTCTCTAATAAGAGATGAAACGTGGTGATTGCCATAACCATAAGGTGTACCAAACGCGTGCAATTGATGTGGGCATATCATGAACCAAATTGAAAACTTTGCGTGGATATTAAGTTGGAAAATCAGACATCCATGTTGATAACGATAATCACCCCTCGAGAAATGATTAAGTATCGAGTCCTTTCGATGAATTGGTTCCTTTGATGCGTGTGCATCGAGACTTATATGAACTTGAATGTACATGCCACATTGGCAATGTGTATGTACGCATATATAAGTAGTATGATCAAGAAGGTTGAATACTATGAATGAAAATTCAATCTATATGAATGAGACGAGTAGCTCATTACATAGTTGACTTGTAACTTATATACATATATATCCTCTTGTGCAGTGAATCATATGTATTTCCTCGATAATAGAATTACTAAGCTGGAAAGCAAATCATAATTTTTTTTATTTGATATTCATATCATTGACTGGTTGGTTGTTATTTATGTATAAGTATAAATATGTGTCTTTTGTATTTATGTTCATCGAAGGAAGGGGCCGGGTGGGAGCCGATAGGTGGAGGAAGACGGTGTTATTGTTCTATATATTTATGTACACGGAGGAAGGGGCTAGATGGGAGCCGGTAGGAGGGGGAAGACGGTGTACTTGTTAGGCGATATATATATATATATATATATATATATATATATATATATATATATATATATATATATATATATAACGGAGGAAGGGGCCGGACGGGAGTCGGTAGGAGGGGGAAGACGGTGTATTGTTCTATATATTTATATACACGGAGGAAGGGGCCGGGCGGGAGCCGGTAGGAGGGGAAGATGGAGAGTTTCGCACTTCATGTGTGAATTGTATATGCATATGAATAATGTATAATGTGTCTCATTAAAATATGACATGTGGATGTTGTGTAGTGTGATGTGATAATTGTGATATGTGAAGTGTGATATAATTATATGATATACAAATATGTTTTGTGATACATGTACTATCTGAAGTCATAAACTATGTTTATGACTTGGTTATTATGATTGGTGTATCACCATGTGTGGAATACAAGATACGGGGTAATACATGTTGCGTATACATAAGATGAATTCGATAACTAAATCACTAAATAGAAATTGTTCTATACAACTCATTAATCTTTTTTATATAAAATGAAAATTTAAGAAAGTATCTGGGAATCAACGACCAAAAGAATCAGACCTCCTGAGGATTGTGAAGACAATTATCGTGATTGTTATATTATGGGATGTTGTCGATTTCTTGCTTCTCTTGTTCATTCAGATTTACCTTATTACTTAAAAATCATGTTCATTATCGATTATGTTCACTGTTCCTTGTTTCCTTCAACTCTACTTACTGAGCTGTCGAGCTCACTCCCTCCCAGTTTCATGTTTTTAGATCGTGGCATGGCGTAGGACCAGCTTCAGATTGGGCATTTTGATGAGAATTTTGCTAATAAATAAATGTATTGAGCAAGTAATTTAGTTCTTGTTGTTCATAATCTTATTTGATGTGTACTTGTATCAAGTGTTAGTCTTGTGAGATGGACCGTCTGATTCATGAATTGTATGGAATATGGTTATTTCGAGTTGGAGCTATAAATAGTTTCTATGTTGAATTATGGAAATCGAGAGGTGTATTCTTGAGCTCATTATATTATGATTGTTGGGATGTTATACATGTAAGTAGGCCGTGTGAGCCGAAATATTATTATGTTGCGTGGGTGCTTGGGAGTTGATATACATGTATTTGGATTGAGAAAAGTCATGTAGGCTCATATTGTTATATGTTGTATTTGGGTAAGTGACTAAATATAAAGGAGATGTTACCGAAATTTTGAACTTTTATATGATTAGAAAAATAGATTATTTTTTCTTAAATTTGAGGATTTGTGAAGGATCAAGATAATGAAATCGGGACCGTTACATATAGTTTGTCAAAAGATTCTAAATTTCCAACAATTTTTTGAGTTTAGAATGCTTTTGTAAAGACTCCCATTGTTTACTTTTGAGTTTCATGCTGATTGTCTAGTTTTCGTGACCTGCTGACTTTATCATATGCCTGTGACTTACTATATTTTTTGGACTCTCTGTTTTTTCAATTTTAGTTAGGTATCAATGGAGTAAATAACAATTTTTTGGGTTTCTCTTCTGTTTTAAAACTGAAAGCCCAGGTACCATGTGCAAATCTTAACTGTGCTCAAATAATGAAGCTTCATTAGTTTATTTGAATAAGAGAAAAGTGATGCGGATATGTGTATCATTATTCATCAAAATTAACTACAATAATCAGATAGATCATGCATATCAATACAAAAGATACTGCTAGTAATACCATAAATTGTTACAGAAAGATTAGCTATATTATGGCCTGGCCAAGCATGAATAGTTATATCAATATATTCACAAAATGACTACATATACGGCCATTAAGACCCTCTTTTAACTCACGAGCAATAAACTTGATTGGAGAAAAGTTCTATGCAACTTCTTGAAAAAGCTAGCTAGGAGGAGAGCATATTTGAACCGTCAACTTAAGTAAGTGGAAAAATTGTAACCACAACTTATTTAAAATGTAATTATTGAATAGTACTGTGGCATTTAAATGTGATCTGCTTATTATTTGAGTTTTCTACATGGCATAGTGTGCTTATTGTTTACTTTCATTGTGTACAGTCCACGCTCTTTAAAAATGCAGTCATCAGCTGACAAAAGACACAAACCATAGTTACTCTATGCAAATAATGCCTCATTGGTTTTTTTTTTTAACTACCTTTGGAGTATTGAAATACTTTTTCAGCTAAGCACCATGAAATATATGTGCTGGATTTCCTTATTGCCTTCTCTTTTTTCCTTTTCACTCTTTAACTTAATGAAAGTGGCAAAATCCAGATATGAGAGAAAAGGAAGTAAAGAAAACAATTTCTCAAATCCGTTCTTCTTCCTTGTTTTCCGTTGCTTTATGAGTTTGCATGTTTACTGGCTGAGAGACTTTTCTTGTTTAATATTCTCTCTGTTACCTTCTCCTTTTCATATTTGTTTCTGATGGCTTGAGTGGTCCTTATTTGATAATATTGAAGGACATCACACAACTTAATTTATCCCGATTATCATTCTAGTTAATTTTCATGGAATGAGGTTTAATGATAGTATTTATATATAGCTACTGGCACGTGTTACAAATTATTGGAGCAACTCTCAGGAAATTGTGTTTCATGTACCTTCCCTGTACATAATGCCACATGGCGTATTGCTGCAGATTGCAGCCGCCATGAACCAAATTTGTATAACTTCACATTGGGCCTGTTTGGTTAAGGGTGGAAGTGAGGAAGTGAGGAATTGAGGAATTAGTAATGGTTCCCTTTGGAACTTGAGAATTGATTAGTAAGTTTTCCGGTGTTTGGATGTTGTTGGGAAGTGTGATTTGAAAAATGTTTTGTGTTTTCCGGTGTTTAGATGGTAATGTGAAAATGGAAGTGGAAAAGTTGACCAAAAAGTTGACCGTAAAATAATATTAAAATAAAATTAATTAAGAAAAATAAAAAATAGACTATAATTAGAATGCAAGTGAGATTTACATGATCAAAAAATTAACTGTTTTGTGTTACTATTTATTACAAATGAGATTTACATGACCACAAAATTAACTGTAGCACTCTGGAAGTGAGGAAATGGTTGTGTAAAAGAGAAAAGATAAAAGGAAAAGAGGTTTTCTTATTTTCCTTTTCCGGTGTTTAGATAGATAGGAAGTAAGCAATTACACTTCCCTATTTCCTTACTTCCGCCCACTTCCTTGCAACCAAACAGCTTGATCCCCTCACGGGACATGCATTAAAAAACAGAGATGGGCACTTGTATAAGTTAGTGATGTTTTACCTATTTATACTCATTCGAATAAGTTTTTGAGTTGGTTAACATTTTTCGTGTTTGACAGAATTTCTTACGAGGAAGTTTAAGGGTTGGAGGAGTATAGTAAACTGAGATATGGATCTATGTGGAAACCAGCAGGGGGCGGAACCAGGTATAAATTTTAGGGTGGACTGCAATTTTTTTTAACATATACTTATGAATTATATGCATTTCCCAAAAGAATAAAACAGTATTCTTCACTAAATCAGGAGTGGAACTAGTAATAAATTTGCTAAAAGAAAGCCAAAATAGAAGGGGGTCTAACACAATATCTGAAAAAGAACAAAAATAAAAATAAATTTAAGACAATATTTAAAAAAATGGGCCGGGCTATACAGCCCACCTTTGGGTCCGCCTCTGAAAACCAGCTATGTTATTGCAAACTGAGTTTTGTCTTCATTGCTATACTACTATAAAATTCTCCTCTTCTAATGTTTTTTTGTAGATAGTTGAAAATCTGAAATTATCTGCAATATTGGTTTCTTGGTGAAATTTGAACTAATCTAATAATGCACTTTTGGTACTGTGCCTTCTTGATTCTGTTCATTGCTCTTGCATCTTGTTGGTTCTTTTTTTTGCTAGATATCAGTAGTTAGTTGAAAATTTTCTTTGGGCCTAATAGGAGGATCAGTCTTTTACAATTTGTGAGTGTAAATTTATCTCAAATTAGAAGGACATTCACAAGATAGTTGATAACATATATCTGCAACATAAGACATTGTGGACATAGCAACAAGCCACCAAATGCAACTTATGTTATTAGAAGCATACATGATGTTATTCTAGGAGCATAATTAAGTATAATTTGGATGCATGTCCGTTTTTGACGCGCAAAAGCTTAGATGATCATGATGGTGATTTGGATACATCTACAAACCAGTGTTGAATGCAGTTTACCTCATTAGGCTGAACAATTTTACAGCCTTCTATCATTGTATATAGGTTTAGCCTTAAGCAAATTATCCCTTCTAACTGCTACGTACGAGTCATGAACATTCAAATTCAGTGATCCCGTGTTTATTTCCTAAAGGAAACTATTCTTTTGTGATTTGGATACATCATGATGGTGATTTGGATACATCTAAAAACTAGTTATACAAAATTATTCTTCAAGAGATCGATTTGTCTGTTTTAAACAGTACAACTAGGGTGAGAGGAATAGGCCTGATCTGCACCCTACCAAACTACATTCACATTCGCTGACCCAAGCTGATCTAGACCAAGTAACTGTTGTGCCACGACAACAACCCCACAGAGGAACCCTAGATCTCCAAAGCATAGAAGAACAGTACCACAAACCAGCACAAACACCAATCACAGAGAAATACAGAAACACAGATTTAACGAGGTTCGGCCTTGATGCCTACGTCCTCGGGGCAAGAAAGGGGGAGGGTTTTTTTTTTTTAATTTCTACAAATCAATACACATATAGCAATGGGGATCGGGAAAGTTCTGCCTCTGCTATACTCTCCTCCCTGATTGCACACACAAAACCCTTCTTTTCAGATCTCTCAAGATACAAAGAAGATTCAAACCCTAGAAATTCAACACAGCCCTTTTATAGGGTCCAAAATAACCCTTTCCAAAAACAGCAGACCCGACTGTCGGTCGACCGCTCGGTCGACCGACCCCATGCACCGGTCGACCGGGCCGATCGACCGTTCCCAACCGAGAGTTGGGTCACTTCAGTCGGTCGACCGGGCGGTCGACCGGACCGGTCGACCGCTGATGCCTTGTGCATGTTGTGCACGTCGGTCGACCGCACCGGTCGACCGAACTCCTGCTGCTGCTGAATTCTGGATTCTCTTCTCCTCTTCGTCGACTCTTCGACGACTTCCTCCCCCAACAATTCTCCACCTCGGTGAAGATTTTTTCAAAATCTGAGCCGATCTCCAACGTACCCCAGTCTTTCACCTGGCGAAATCGACACACGATCTCGGCGAAATCGACACACGATCTCGGCTTGCGTGCACCGGACGAAATCGACACACGATCTCGGCGAAATCGACACACGATCTCGGCTTGGAATCTGTAGCTCAGCTATCCACTGGAAAGCACCGCACATGCCTTCCATGTACTTCACCTTAGGAGAACTTCCATACATGCCGATCACCATACCGTGGCTCCTCCTCCGCAACTTCCCGACCTCACGAAGACTCCTCATGAGCCAACACTGACTCTCCAACTGACTAGCTCTATTTAGTTTACCTGTCTTCCACTGACGGTCCAACCAAGTCTGCGTAGAGCACACCAAACATCATCGGCTTCAACTGGATGCACACCACTCTTTATGCAAGCTCATCATCTTCTCACCGGAAGATCAACCTGTTCATCGAGATCATAACACCTCACCACTACGTGAGATCCAACTGGCCACAACACTTCACCTCTACGTGAAGCCTCTCCACCTCTACGTGAAGTTCCATCGGCCACAACTCTTCACCTCTACATGAAGTTCCAAACAGCTTCTCGAGAACCCAAATAGCTTCATACGGGTTGCATCACCAATTGGCTGCGCCTTTACGGCTGCCTACGTACCTTGCCCAAAGGATGAAGCCAACCGTAGTTCAATTTAAATGAGCTCCATCAAGCTCAAACACTGGTACCTGTATCTGCAGCAGCGAACCTGTCAGACTGAGTCATATGAAGCTCTTCCCGACCATCATGGAGAACAACGGCCTTCAACTTGAGCTTGTCGCGATCACAAGCTTGAGATTCATGCTTCTTTAACCACGAGCGTGGTTTCACCTTGGTTCCAATGGCTGCAAGCACCTCGACATCCTCAGCAATGTCTTCAACCTGTTCAGCATTACCCTTGGTTTCTTGATCTCCACCCGGTGTCACATCCGATGAAGTCTCCTCTAATGTCGAACCAACTGGAGATGATGGAGTAGCATCAACCTCCACCCGCTGCGATACTTCCTTGGTCTCCGTCCTCTCCACCTGCTGAGAGACGGTGGACTTCAACACTGAAGTCTCTCTAAATGTGACATGCCTGCTCATCACGATCTTCTTGCCTTCGGGGTCCCACAACCTGTAGCTGTTCCTCTTGACGCCCAAATACACAAACCTCTTTGCTCGCGGATTCACCTTGCCATTCTTGGCACTGAAGTAGGTCGGACTTCCAAATTCCCGCAGTAAACAATGATCTTGAGCAACTTTCTCAGACCAAATATCCAATGGAGCTTTACCTCCTATCGTAGTCGATCTATTCATGAGATGGCTAGCATACACAGTCGCCTCAGCCCAAAACGACTTGTCCAATCCTGCATTAGACAACAACCTCCGAACCTCCTCCAGCAAGGAACGGATTACTTTTTTAGCCAACCCATCTGTACCTGTCGTGAAGTGAGTAACAATTCCGGTGTTCTGGCCAAATCATAGGAATTAGTACATGTCCTTTCCAACATTACCAATCTTCAGCTCCTTTATCTTCCTACCTATCTGCCTCTCCATTCTTCCTTTCCACTTCACCATATATCTAGGGCTTCACTACTTTGTCTCATTGGATATATCCAACAATGCCTAGATACACTATCAACGAAAGAGATAAAGTACCTATGACCTCCAAGCGATGCCGTCTTAGCAGGTCCCCAAATGCACACGTGAACACAATCAAGAAGACCTTCATTGCGGTGAGTACTGGTGCTGAATTTTACCTTCTTGTCCAGAACGCTGTGTTCACCTTCCAACTTGCAGGTAGTAGCACCTTCCAGCGATTCCATCTTTACAGGAGCTCGCAAAGATTTTTCTCCTTCCTATCCGACCTTTCCCTGCCAGACCTCCGGGCCACCATCATCTGAGGAACTGGAAGTCTCCACCTGACCTGTCACCGTACTACCCTTCAAGTAGTAGAGATTGTCTCGGCGGATGCCCTTCATCACCACCATCGAGCCTCTGATCATCCTGAGATCGCCATCTCGAACAGATATCACCATGCCCGATGCTTCTAAAGCTCCACTGGAGATGAGATTTCTCTTCAACTGAGGTATATACCTCACTCCCTTCAGCTCCCTTACCATCCCATCAAACATCCTGATTCGGATTGTACCTACAGCCTTCATGCTACATGGGTGATCATCGCCCATAACGACCGAACACCCCTCCAGCTTCTCAAAGCTAGAAAACCAACCCCTATTAGGGCACGCATGGTATGTTGTACCTGTATCCAAAATCCACTCATCTTCCCATGAGTGACCAACGATGGGAGTAGTGACTGAAAATGAGAAACCTGACGAGTCCGAATCTGATTCATCTGCCTGTGAACTACTCCTCTGAGTATTTGTCACCTTTGCAAGATTTGCTTCAGCCTTCGACTCCTTCTTCTTCCCTTTGAACTTCGGACAGTCCACTTTCCAGTGTCTTATTTCTCTGCAGAAGGCACACTGGTTCTTCCTCAGATCCCTATAGCCCGACCTGGACTTTGATCTTCCTCTTTCTTCACTGCCCTTCCTAGATGAACCCCTGCTTCTTACCGCTAGCGTCTCTGCCGACGAGCTTGACTGAGAAGACTGTCTCTTCTTTCTCCTCGTCTCATAGTTTGCCAATGCAGACACCTCATGATAGTCCAGAGTCTGTCTACCATTGATAAAGGTTAGAGTGAATGTCTCATACTCCTCCGTCGGGAGTGAGTTCAAGAGGATTATCGCCTTGTCTTCCTCATCTATCTTGACATCCACGTTCACCAAATCTGTAAGAAGATTCGTGTAGCGGTTGATGTGTTCATTTATGGAGCTCCCCTTCTTCATCTGAAACCCATACAGCTTGCTTTTCAGCTGCAACCGTGATTTCACACTCTTGGTCAGATATTTCTTCTCCAGGACCCCCCACAAATGCTTCGCCGATGTCTCGTGTAACGCAAGATATTTAATGTCTTGTGTTAAACACGAGCGAATCAACCCACATGCTGACCTGTTCATCTTCTCCCACTCTTCATCAGTGGTCGTGCTTCGCTTCTTCTCCAGAAGGAGAGTATCCTCGAGGTTCGATGCATTCAGGGCATCCATAACCTCACATCTCCACATCCCAAAATTATTTGTGCCGTTAAACTTCACCACGTCTATCCTCGGATGAGAATCCATGGTCTTAACTGAAGTACTTTCTTCTGCCATTTATCTAACTGAAACCTCTATGTATGCGGAAAACCAACTGGAAATAGATCACAACTTCGATAAAAAACAGATTTTTACCTTCTTCCCGAAACCCTAGATTGAGTTTCTGACCGGATCTGCTCCACCAATGATTCCCTGAGCACTCCTTGTGTTGTTCTGAGGTCGACTCACGATCCCACGAACAAGACTACCGCTGATCTGAGATCGACACACGATCTCCACCGAATCAGCTCCCGAAGCCCTCCGAATCTCCAGAAAACTCCCAAGCGAAACCTGAGGAGCTCTGATACCACTTGTTGTGTCACGACAACAACCCCACAGAGGAACCTTAGATCTCCAAAGCACAGAAAAACAGTACCACAACCAGCACAAACAAAACAATCCAGAGAAAGAGCACAAAACACAGATTTAACGAGGTTCGGCCTTGTCGCCTACGTCCTCGGGGCAAGAAAGGGGGAGGGTTTTTATTGATTTCTGTTAGGTGGAGTTGCCCAAATCCTTATAAACCCAAGACCATCCCCACGTCTAGCCGATGTGGGACTATTTGTTCAACCCAAATCCCAACAATCCCCCCTTGAACAAAGAGTCTCCCTGCAAGCTCAACTATCTTCACATCGGAAGATCAAATGCTCCATCGAGATCCAACTCTTCACTGCGTGGGTAGACGGCACGCCTTATGTGAAGTACCAACTGCAGTCGGTCACTCCTCTACACCGCATGGGAGGCAGCAGGCCCATTGCAAAGGAGCACCACTGCCAAATTTCTCGAGAGCCCAACATTAGCTTTACAGGGGCCTATGCGCCTTTTCGCGTCAGTGGGGTGGCCAGGCCCATTGCGCCTTTGCGCCATTAGGGAATCTATATCGTCGAACTTCACCCACACACACGACTAAGTTCGGGACATGGCTCTGATACCACTTGAAGGACTCGGGGCACCATCCCAAAAGACTAGTTTTTTGGGATGGTGCCCCGAGTCCTTCAGTAACCATATTCAAACGACCTACCCAAGCGGCCATCCTCTTGCTAACTGAGTAAGAAATCAGGGGAAATTTAGCTCTAACCACAATGTTGGCATCTCATCCCAAGGGGAATTTGATCTTTATTGACATGAAGATTTCAAAATCTTCAAGCAAGTTGGATCATTACTGGACTGCAAAATTCTCATCCTAACAAGAATTTTTTTTGGATCTAGTGACTTGGATTTTGACCCAGTCCACACCCAACCCGTAGTTTGTAGGTCTGGATGCTGTAAATTATGTTGGTTATAAACTGGTTGACCTAACTGATTTAACTCGAACTAACCTGATTATGAAATAAAAAGTTTTTATGTGAAGTTTGCAACTAAAAGTAGCATTTAACTTTTAGAATCTGTGTGCCTGTAGCATTTTGTATTGTTGGAATGCTTGTCATTCGAATATGTTGTATTATGACTCAATACCCTTGAACCCAATACATGTTTGGATCTAGACCCGTACCCGGCCTGCTCAACTTATTGTGAGGGTTGGGATTTTGTGCGAGAGAAGAAATAGAGAGAAATCTGAACCTGCATTCAGATATGAAAAAACAGAAAAAAAGAATAGAAAATCAGGGCTATTCTTCTCCTCTCTCTCTTCCTCTTGTGTGAGAAACTATGTTTCTGTTGAGGGGTTGTTTGGGGCTTGTGTGAGTGTTGTAAACTCTTGTAATCTCTCCCTTTTTGATTTTTAGTGGATTTTGTTGTCTTCCCCGTGGTCGTAGGTCAATCTCGACCGAACCACATTAAACCTTGCGCCTATTGTTCTTTCCCTATTTGCTGATTGTTTTCTGTGATTATTTCTCTATTTTATTCGCTTAATTGTGGATTTGAAACCCGTTTGTTACAACAAACTTGTATGAGAGCCATCTTAGTGTTCTACATGTTACTTGGAAGAGATCCGTTCTTCGTGCTCGCAAGGTGTTCGACATATTGCTTGAAGGAGATTTGATTCAGGTTTCGAGATGTCTTTGACAAAATATAAAGTAGAGAAGTTTAATAGAAAGAATAGTTTCAGTCTATGAAAGTCAAGATGGGCTTTCCTTGTTCAGCAAGGTGTATTGATGTGAAAATTGAGGAATAGGATCAAGCTCTTATTTTATTATTTTCATTACCTCCCGTTGAGAATTTTGTTAACACGCTTGATGGTTAGAAATACTCTTTCTTCAAAAGATGTTAAATTTTCTTTGCATTCTAAAGAAATGAGACAGAAAAACATTTGTTAGTGGGAGTGAGACTCAGTGGAGGGCTTATTTGTTCGTGGTTGGTTGGAAAAAAAATTGCTGGTAGAGGAAAATCTTAGAGGCAAATCTAGGTGCAAGTCAAGGCTAAGGAAAGATGCTAAGAGCTACTACTGTTACCGTAAAGGACATTTCAAATGGAATTGTCCAAAGTTCAAAGGAAAGGAGGATGCGAAGAAGACTTTGAATGAGAAATCTTCTACTAGTCTTGTGGAAGATATATTGGTGGTAATGATGTTTTATTAGTTTCCATTCGTGATGCGTTGCCATAGGATGAGTGTGTTCTTGATTCAGGGTGCTCCCCCCATATGTATCCCAATAGGGATTGGTTGACTTATCAGTCAATAGATGATGGAGATGTTTTGAGGAGAAATGATATGCCTTGCAAGGCTGGTGGAATTGATTTATTCAAGATTCAGATGCATGATGGTCTTGTTAGGACTTAGACAAATATTTGGCATGCACAAGAGTCGAAGAAGAATCTTATTTCATTGGGAAAGCTTGATGATAATGATTACAAGTATTTAGGTGATAATGAAGTTTTGAGAAAAGAAGTCAAACACTCTCTACATCCTCCAGGGCACTACACTAACAGGTGCTGCGGCCATGGTATCATCGAAGGATATTTAGATTCGGAGGCTTACTTAGTTATGGCATATATGGCTCTGGCATGTGAGTGAGAGAGATGGATGTGCTAAGCAACCAGCATGGTTCAAAGTCGCGGTCTCGGCCGCCGACTCGACGGGTACTAAGACGGATCGGTCTCGACGTTTCGGATCGGTCTCGGGCAATATGCGCAAAACGCTACATAGAAAGCTCAAAAATTCTGAAAAAATCATGACAAATCTTAAAAAAAAATATAGACATCAATATTCATGTATCACATATCCAAAACATATCACCTAGCACACTAAACATAAAGTAAAAATATAAATACCCGTTTCTTCGATAGAAACATATCAAAATACATGCATAATATAGTAAATTACATAAATACATTCATAAATACCTGCTAATGTAGTTTTCATATTGAATTGCGATGTGGCACAAAATCGTCATTATCATCATCTTCGTGATAATTATATAGACTATGTATATAGTATCCATAAGAATAACAGTAAGTTTGTTAGGGAGATCCGGTAAGCTGAGATGATTGGCAAGAGAATCCAGCATCAGAGTAATATGAGAGTTGTACAATATCAGTTCCATGGTGATAATACTCAAAACCTCGATATTCAGCGCTACTAGTAGAAGATTCACCAGTGCTAGAATATTCACCATGATCATCATGTCTCTGCCAAGCATGATCAACATATCCACACCATAATGTTTGTTCGATGTCAAAAATAACCTTCAAGACTATGATAACCATGTGAGTAATTATCATGTCCACTCGAATAATCATTGCTAGAATTTAAATCAACCAATCGATCTAAATGCCTACGCTGTTGCGAAATCCCTTGTTGGCCTTCATGATTTGTATTTTGTGGGGTATAATAATCTGAATCCCATGTCATTGCACCTCATTGGCTTTCCCGACACCATAAGTCCCTTCATCATTACCTCCATCACCGTCGTCGTCATCACCACCACCACCATCATCGTTGTTGTCATTACCGCCGTCATCACGATCATTACTGCCATCACCGTTATCGTCATCATCGTCATCACTGTCACTATCGTCACTATAACGAATACCTTCATCCAACTAACCTAAGTTAGCTGGTGGTAATATCGGTTGTTCTCCCTCTCGAATTCACTCATCCAATATATCATTATTATTGAAAATATTGTTCAAATCAATTGGGTTGTAATAATCATAAGTGTCGCGTTGGCATGTCAAGTTTCTTACTCGTAGCCGCATATTACAATGCACAAATATTAGCTTATCCAACTTTTTCATTGCTAATTGGTTGCACAGTTTTGTATGAATAACGATCATATGCTCCAATTTCTTTCACAACCCGATGAAGAACATGTTTGGGTTAAAATTTTAATCGCAATATTCTGCAAATTGGGAGCTTCTTTGACTTAATTAATTCACCAATCAGATGAAAGAGATTATTGCACTGCTTTTCTAGTTAGTGAGCTTTCAAATTCTCCAACTCCGTCCACAAATAATTTTATCTGCGAGAATTCATTCATATCATAAATGTTAATATTTACATATGCATAACATTACGTTGCTAAAAATAAATAAATTATTAGATAGCTTACCTTATTAATATTTCTTGCTTGTTTATTCAAATCCGGCTCCAATCTTTTAATGACCTTTTTTAATCCAGTTCTCACATCTGGATGGGTAGAAAAGAATATTAGAATATTAGATTTAAAAAATATACTGCAATAATATAAATACATGATAGTTATTATAATATGATAGTTTCAATTTCTAGTCAATAAATATGAATTATAAGCAGGCAAATTAATTACCAGCAGCATGCAAGTGTCTATGCAATGGTCCCTCCCATTTTTTATCAATGATAGCCTAATACTTCTTTCAATTCTTATTTGAGGTCTTTATAGCCATGTGCCTACTATTCTCTCTATTATGTGATTGCTTTTATGATTATTTCTCTATTTCATTCGCTGAATTGTGGATTTGAAACCCATTTGTTACAACAGAATATAATTCAGGTCATGTCACTTTGCTGATCTGTCTCGTGGAGTAAAAGAAGGTTAGTGCAAGAAGTGGTTCGGTCTACCAAATGATGCGAGATTCCTTAATTGATAATGATTTTGTTATCCTTTTAGTTAGAGAAAATAAGGTATATATTAGTTTCCTTTTGAATAATGTACTCAACGTATCAGTCTCCTTGTGAAAAATGCACTCAACATCATCATCAGTTTTGGAATCCTTTTGTTAGAGTTAAAATGTGGCATGTATTCAGTTCCTTGTGAATAAATAGCGTATCTAAAATCATCATCATCTAAGACCCTGTTAAGTTGTGAAGCCAGATTATTGCTTTGACAGACTATCGCCATATGCAGTTAACATGATGATCCCGGATCGATGGCGGAGTTTTTTTTGGTCATGGCGTTAGGCGAGTTCAGAGTTTCAGGTTGATGGCAAGGATGGAGCAATATAGCCTTTCAGAGCGGTGGAGTCTCCGGAGCGGTGGAGTCTTCAGAGCGGAAGATTACTCCGAAGGGAAAGCTTGGCAGAGCACTCCGTAGCGACAGAGCAGAGTAGCTTACTAGAGGTACTTAGCAAAAGCGGTCCAATCCAGCCTGAAAGCGGTCCAGCCTGGAAGCGGCCGGTCTAGCCTGAAATTGGTCCAGTCTAGAAAATTTTTTGCCAGCGAAACTTGGAGAACATGCCATGGGCAGTTTAGGGGTGTCACAACTTATAACTCTAGTTTTTCCTATAGAAAGAGATACGACGTCATTAGGGTTAGCATAGATGAAGTATCAATAGATTATGAGTACCATTGTACAGAGTGGTCGTGAGAGTTCTCTTCTCCCTTGTTATCTCTGTGCGGCCCGTGGTTTTTCCTGGTTTGAATTTTTCACATAATTTCTGGTGTTTTTGATTAATATGTGATTCCTTCTCTTTCCTTTTTTCGCGTTGTTGTCGATCCCAACACCTTTCACATCAAAATGGGGTGGGATATGGAGCACAAGGCCTTAAAGTTTTGATATGATTCTAATGACTATCCTTTCTTAATTAGTGCCAAATTCCTTTTTTTAAGAGAAATGAGTACCAATTTCCTAATTGAAGGAATAACGAATAAGAGGAGGGGTGCCAATTGCCTTCCTAATAAAAACCTCAAGAAATAAAAGGTAGCAAATTTGCTATTAAGTAATTACTCCCCACCCCAAACACACACGTGCACACCCAAAGAAACCACACATCTCAAATAGCCCTCAACGCAACAGCAAAAAAAAAAAAAGAAAAACGGAAGGAGAAAGAGATGTACGCATACAAATTGTTTTTGCAACTAATAAAATTCTTAGGCTCTGCACATAGATAAGTTTGGACAAGGGGGAAAAGCATGGTAAATGGTGACTCAAATCCCCTAATGCACTCAAAATGACTTTCTGATTTCCAACACCTAGTTAATGGTTTTTTGTTATGCAACATACACCTGTTAGGTGTTGTTAGGTGTTGCTTGGCATTACTTGAAGAAAGCATTGATACACTTTTCAAAGAAATAGAATTTCTTCTGTTTCATGTTGTAGACATCAGTGTTTGGTTGACGTTGAAATTTATTTAGCAGTGTTCTAAATATCGCTTTTATTATTCGTGCGGTCTAACATTGAATAATGATTAATCAGATTAATCGAGAATTAATCAGGGATTAATTATTTTTGAATATTTTTAATTATTTATAGACAACTACATATGAATACATACAATTAATTGTTGAAAACGCCTAAATATTATACAAGACATTATCTAGATGTGAAGTTAAACCATGATGTGATGAACAACCAGATTATGAATAACTAGTAAAAAAAAACAAAAAAGAACTTATCTCTTCGCATTAGTAATTCAATATTTCAATTTTTTATAACATAAATATAAATCAAAGAATTTACATGTAAAATAAGATAAATAAAAAATTAATCAATTTTTTACAACATAAATATAAATCAAAGAACTTACATGTAAAATAAGATAAATAAAAATTAATCAATTTATCAATCAAAAGAATGTGATTTAAAGAATGATGGAGAAAAATTGCTAAATACGTTAAATTGAAAAATAATCAAAAATAATAAAATATAAGTGTTACTTTATGCAAAATATACAATAATAAAATATTATAATTAATCTACTATTTAATAAATAACAGTTCATCTATTATTTAATAAAAGATCATTATCAAATTATTAACATCACAACATAAACTATTTAGCTATCACACAAAATGATAAGTTTGTCAAATAAAAAAAATATAGAATGCCTAAATGATTAATCAGATTAATCGAAAATTAATCAGATTAATCGGAAATTAATCATTTTAGAGCCGATTAATCGCTCAAGCGCATAATCAGAGCGCTTAATGTAATATTAAGCGGACTGCCAACGAATAGGATTAATCGGCCGAGTCCGATTTTTAGAACACTGTTATTTAGGAAGTAAAAGCTCAAAAGTAGAGGTGGAGAAAAGCTCACACAAAAAAGGCTTTTCTTAGATGCAAAATTATTGGCCGTCAAAATTATGTAAACTATAATGGTAAACAGATTATGTAAACTAATGGTAGTTATCAAAATTGAATGTCTAGACTTATATAATACAAGACGTGAGAGACGACTTTAATGTTATACTCTGGAACCACTTTTATTTCCCTTTGTCTTCCACATACAACATCAAGCATAAGTATTTATTTTCAGGTTCATGTTCAGTAATTTTTTTTGCAAGAGAACTTTAAGTTGATTGCCATGTTTAATTATAACATTTTCAATCTTGATTTCTAAAGTTATGTATTAATTCCAAGTCTCTTTTACAAAAGAATTACAATTTTGTTGCGACGTTTAATCATAACATTTTTAAATCTTAAATTCTTTAAGTTATGTATTACTTCCATGTTTCTTGTTGGGATTAGTGTTTTTGCAGCATGATGAGCCAGGGAGGCTATGCAAATGTTCTTCTAGTGATTCTCATTTGACGCAACATGCATCAATATAGTCATCATAATGTCCCTTGCTACTTACATAAGTGTTCCTATGGAGATGTGTAAGCTTAATCATCCGTTTCAACCTTTCTTAACTCTCGAGCCTCTCTTCACTTGCCTTTTGTTCACTTACACTTTTCGTTAGATGATGTGTTACTGAAATGTGAAATGCAGAAATAGATTCTTTTTTGCACAATAAAAAATCACACTTGTCCTCATGTTTCATTTTATGTTGCATATTTCTACTACTTTAATGTTTGTTTAGTTGTCGTAATTAGCCGTAATTCGTAAGTCGTAATTAATAAATTCTTTTAAAGTTGTAAATGAGTTTAAGTTTTATAGTGTTTGGTTGTCGTATTGTGTAAGTCATAAGCGAAAAAGTTGACCATAAAATTAACTATTTGGTGATTTTAAATTTTTAATATTACAAATAAATACTAAAAATGTTAAATATTTAAAAAAATTATTATTAAAATAAAAAATAATACAAATTTGTAAGACCACACAATTAACTATAAGTGGGCTGTAAGTGAGTGTTAACTGGGTTTCAAGTGAGTGGTAATTGAGTTGTTTAAGTGTTTTACGAATTACAGTCCAAACAAACGCCTTTGTAATTGGGTTGTAAGTCATTTACGAATTACAGTCTTTTACAACTTTTACGTCCAAACAAACTATCCCTAAGATTGTTCTAGAAAATCTACCTACAGAAGCTTTCATGTATAGTCATAATGTCCCTTGCTACATAGAGAAGGTTTCATATCGAGATGTGGTGTGCAAGCATAAAAATCCGTCCTAAAACTTTGTTTACTCAAGCTTTTCTTCACTTGAAGTTTTTTCTCTTATACTTTTCGCTAGATGATGTTTTACTGAAATGGAGAATTAGATTCTCTTTATATAATAAAATTAAATTATTTTATGTAATTTATCTACATTTCATATTTCTATAACTTAAAGATTTTATCTTGAACTAATGATCTTTAGTTTCTTAATTAGCCATATAGTCACAATGTCTCTTTCTATCTACAGAAGCTTTTATATAGAGATTTAATGTGCAAGCTTAAACATTTGTTTCAACCTTCGTTAAACTCTCGAGCTGTTCTTCACTTGAAGTTTGTCCTCTTATACTTTTCACAATTTTAGCCAACTCTTGAATCTTTCTTCATTTGTGTCGTTTTACACACTTACACTTTTCACAACCTTTTTCACTTGAAATTTGTTCTCTTACATTTTTCGCTAGATGATGTGTTGATGAAATGCATATATAGATTCTCTTTATATAATACAATCTCATTTTTTCTACATAATTCATTCTATATTCCATATTTTATTTGACGGAGTATATATATCAATTTCCTCCAATGCCTCATTTTTGTGATAGTTTCTTAAAAAGAAAATCACCAATCAATTTAGCTTCTAAAGAATAGAAAAAAAACATTCACCGCTAAGAGGAGGGTGGGAGATTTCTATATAAGAAGGGTTGGTTTGGGAAACTTCAACATCCCGTGAAAACCAACAAAATAGGACTCAAAAAAGTTTAGGGTTGAGTAATTCTAAATTGTCATGCATGCCATGACAATTTATACAGAAGGGGATTTCTATTGATGCTTTCTTGAAAAGTTTAGGAAATTTATTGCATGTGAATGTGTTGTTTATGATTCTAAAAGCTCCAAATTAAAAAAAGAATGTCGAAACAATATTTTTCTACGTTAGGCATGAAAATTCAGTCCGGGTATTGTTCCCACTGAAGTATAATTGATTTACATAAATAAAACAATGAGAATAAACTCATGAACAATGACTATAAATACATGAATGAAAATGCTAAAAGTGCTTTATTTTGATGTACCACTCCATGTCTGCTGAAAATCACGTTTTTCTCATGATTTTTTTTTTTTGGGGTCTCATGCCAAAAGCAAATGCTGTGTGTCCAGAGCTCCTTTATATATACGGGATTTGAATCCATAGCTAATGCAGTCGGGGTTATTCTAAGGTCTATATTAAAATAATATCTGACATTTATTGTCTATGCATAGAACAGGCATCAGCGATCCAACCAATCATTAGACTTTTGTCTTTTTTATTTTTCCTTCTTCATTTTTGAAGCTTCATAGAAAATAACAGCAACAACAGGGTGTTGTACACTTCTTTTGTTGGATGATAAGTTTACTTAACTCATTTATCTTGGCAATGTTGGTTTGCCTGAGAAAATGGACTTCAAACAGATGTTCACATGGAGGTATGCACTTCTTGGTAAACAATGGAGTACCTTGCATGACTTATGGTGAGAAATGATAAGTTAAGGCGTGTCGTAACTGGCAGAAAAACTCTCTTTTATATTGGGACTTGGAGGGGTAAGAGACCCTCCCTTATATTCAAAAAAATTAGAAAAGTATCTAGTGTCCAATATGAAATATTCTTTTTGGTGTACATTTTGTTGACTGAATTATTTAGGTGCAGCATGAGTAAGGTGATCTCTTTGTCATTGCATAAATCAGAAACACATAATAAACTATAGAACATAAATAGATGAGCATATAGATGAAGATAAACTTTTGAGAAGTGCATATAGCTAGTCTTAACATGAAATACCAACCGTGCTCTAGAATGGGATTATATTGACATAATATTATCATTATTTTGGGGAAAGATACATAGATTAGTTATTAGTCTGATAATTTATTTCATGTTAAAACATTGAACAGCATCCATACCGAGATTGTACTTTTAGGTTACATATTACTTTCTACATCTACTTTTTGTTTGATATAATTACATTTTAAGTTAAATATTGCTTTTCACATCAGTAAAGTTCTCACAAGAATGAAATATATAGTGCAGCCATGAGCTTTTGCAAAATTGCTAGAGGGTACCTCGGATGAAAGATACAGTTTTAATTGGGGTGGTCGAGGCTTTGGGAGAAACTTAGTGTTCGTTCCCTCAAACTTAACGTTTGAGAGACGATGGACCCTCTTAATAGGTAGGTGGTGCATGTTGTTCATCTTGTCGCTTGAAAATGAAAACTGAACACTTATATCTTGTGCAACTCTCATCATGCCTACTATGCCTAATATTAGAAATCAAGAAACATATACAAAGCACCATTCTTCACATATTCTCAGAAATTCAAATGTTCAGAGAAGGATTTCCTGCTTCATTTTAACAGACATCCATTCTTTCAGTCTAGCAGCCAATAGCTCAATGGTAAATTCTGCATATTCCATTAAGTTTTTACCCATCAAATTTTGCTCCAGTCCTCTCAGAGAAAAATATAAGAAATGATATTTACAGTTATCTCAAAGAGAATTATCAAGAGACAGTATTTGTTGTCAAAGCCATCCGAGTGCAACAAGGATGAGGCACACAAACATCATGAGAGCCATGAAGAGCGCCGCCCAGTTGATGTCAAGTATGATCTCCTTCCAGTCATGAGCCTCCTGATCGAGTCTTTCCAGCCGCCGCCTCTGCCTTGCCTCTATGCTCTCTTGTGCTTCTCCGGTGCTCCTTATTTTCAACTTGTGACCCATTCTGCTGCCTCTAAACTAAATATGTATGCTCTCTCAAGTCAAGAACCTGAAGCC
Organism: Agave tequilana; assembly: GCA_038442645.1. Classification (NCBI taxonomy): domain Eukaryota; kingdom Viridiplantae; phylum Streptophyta; class Magnoliopsida; order Asparagales; family Asparagaceae; genus Agave; species Agave tequilana. Next base: position 89,326 of record JAVJIF010006077.1, on the reverse strand, counting down.
ATCCAACACTTACAGTGAATTGAAGAGAGTTGCCATGATTTTGTTCTGTTTGTAATATAATTAGTCTGTGTGCATGCAATACAAAGGAGGTTACAGACAGAGCTAACATGGTGCCAAACAATTATGATTTATCTTCTTAAACTGGTAACTTGAGCACCCAAAGCTACAGTGATGGTGACATTCACACTGTCTTCTCGGTGTCAATTCCCTTTAAATCGGCTTTATAACTCCAAGGAAGATTCTCTAAATTTGAGCTATTTTAAGGAGAATATTAGTTTAGAGAGTTTCCTGTTTTGTTTCTGCTCCAAAGGAGCTCTCAAAATTTTAGCTATTTTAGCTATTTTATTATTTTTTTAAGGTCAATTTGATCAAGGAACTTTTGTACTGTTTAAAAGCAATTTGTGATAAATTAAAATAATATAAATATAGTTTAGAGAGTGGGGTTAACTCTCTACATTTGAGGAGCGTGGGGCTTACTTCATAAATAGGAGCAATATAGAGAAGAACATTGGAGCTCAATTTATTGATTTTGCTCTCTAAAATAAGAAAAGAGTGAAGATAAAAAGGCCCATTGGAGCTGCTCTAAGTTTTGGGAACCAATGTTGTTTCTCTTATATTGCTCCTATTTAACTCTCTACATTTGATTTTGCTCTCTAACAGTAGACTACAGTCTTTATCAACCAACCATAATAAATAAATAAAAACTTTCATAGAAGAGAGACCAATCCCCAACCTTACCTTTTGTTTTCTTTTCACTTGCAATGCAAGCGTGGTCTAAAACTTATAGTAAACTTTTGATATCTGCAATGTATAACAGTTAATTGGTTCAAAATTACTGGTTTCCATAATTTTTTTGGGTGCAAAAACTGTGTCTTCTTTTCAATTTTTAGTGGTTTTAGTCTTTCAATTACAGCCAGAGATTGGGACTCAATCTTAATGTGCCTCAAAACTTTTACCAGAATTCTAATATAAATAGCCAGGAAAGTTATAAAAACACACGAGGTTATTGGTTTGTTGGCCCCAATTTTGAACCTCCTGATTAATCTCAAAAACAATAACATGTTAAGATTTACTGGTTTATATATACAATTTTATTTATAAGACAACAAGACATATGGGTCTGGATCAAAATTAAACAACAAGGGACATCCATTAAAAAATAAAAAATAAAATAAAATAATAATAAGCTGATGGTTTTGGCCGTATTTTTCTGCAAATATTTCTCTAGATATGATCCTACAAATAAAAAGAGCAAATATCTTATGCAACTAAACCCTAGCCTGTTTTCTGTCTTTTTCAATTTTTTAAATAATCATAAATTCATAATAGTCTGTTTTAATACCAAAAAGTATGTGAAAATCAAGTAATCCACGTTATAACATTGGTCGATGTCATTGTTTCAGCTGTTTGCGACATTGTTCTATTCCTCGGAAGTTAGAACGAGATGAAATGAAATAATAATAATAACAACAATAAACTCTTGAATCTAATATAGTAGGAAAAGGTTTATAAATAAAAGAAAAAAGGGGCACTTTTTAAAATACAGACAAAAGAACAACGAAAATTAAAACAAAGAAGGAAAAAACGAAGGAAAAAACAACAGGTACCTTCTTCTCTCCTTTGCTAACCTTTCTTCCTCCTATGCTTCGCTAATCTGTATTTATTTGCTTTCTCTTTCCCTAGTTTCTTTTAATTGTTTGTTCTTAGATTTTGTTTGGTAAGTTTTGGTTTCTAAATTCTTTTAAAATATAGAAGATTTTACTTTTCTCTCGAGGCAAAGCGCGAGGGCCGAATTGAGAAAAGTTTTGAGTTGGAAACCAGTGCGATCATCGATCTCTCAATCTTTAGTGTATCTTTGAGATTTCAAAGTATATATTTTCAAGAGAAAGGAAGCATGGGATATCTTTCAAATCTTAATATATATAGTAAGAATGGATGCTCAGATCGTGTGCATCAATAAAGTGCAGAAAGATACTTATAAACTGGGGAGAAAAGAAAGTGTGGTGGCATCTAGCAGGAACCAAATCAATATCAAATTGAGAACCCACTACATTTCAAAAAAAATTGAAAACCCACTAAATTTTGCAATATATTATTAAAACTATTTTAACAGGTGTAATGGTGAATTAATGCGGAATAAAAACTATTTATACAAACTTAAAACTATTAAGCTAAACACACAAGGTATAACCTAAAAGTGTAGCCGAATTCCCGGTAAAAGGCTCTGAACTAACTCCTCAAGATTTTTCTAGATAAGAGTTGAGGTGCCGCTATGGCTCTCTTGGTTGAATACAAGTGTGAGCAAACAATCTCCAAGCATATAACAATATAGCACAAGATATATCAAGCATATAAAGATGAAAGCAATATAAGCATGTAAGATATAAACACAAGTGAGAGATAGAGAGAGAGCAATCGCAAAGACGGGAGATTTATTTCGAGGTTCGAGCACCCTTGCCCTACGTCCCCGCCTTCAACACTATGAAGGATTTTCACTATAAACCGATCCCACCGGATTACTCGGTACCGCAACACCTACAACGAGTTCACATTAGAACTCCTTGGACTCACTAGTCCCTCTTTTGTTCCCGCAAGAACTACACTTCGCAAGTACACTAGCTCGCCGAGGCCGCACCTCTACACCGAGCTCTCAAACTCGAAACAATACGAACTCGCAAGTCCGCCTCCTCAAAATAAGAAAGAACACTTTGGTGATCTAAACACTTTGATCACCTAAAATCACTCTGACAACAACTATCCTATAGGATTGATACGGCAATGAAAAGCTCAAGTATGTGTGAGAAAAACTAGGATTGAATTGGTGGTGAAAAACTCAAGAAATCACTTTTGAAAACTCTTGATAAACTCTCCTTTTGATTTGGAAATATTGGCTCTAAAACATGTGGATAAAACCACTGATATAGGTAGGAAAAACTAGCCCAAAAACTCTCTTGAAATCTTATAGAAAATAGTTCAAGGGAACCCCAATATATACGCCTACAAAACCTAGCCGTTGGGGTCCAAATCAGTAATCTAGACTGCTGGCGGTCAACCGGCCGTTCGACCGGCCAACGGTCAGATTTTTGACCGTTGTGCCAGCGGTCGACCGGCCGGTCGACCGTTGCTTGGCAAATGACCCAGCGGTCGACCGCCCGTTCGACCAGGCCATTTCCAGAGAGCAGAGGCTTTCTGACGGTCGACCGGCCCTTGGCCGTGCACATTTGTGCACGTCGGTCGACCGGTGCAGTCTACCGACTTCTGGCTCGATCGACTGTCCGGTCGACCGGCAGAAGACCAGTCTAGCAATTTTTCAGGGATTAAAAACGTGACTTTTTACGTTCAATAAAATCTCATAAATTCTCTAAAAATCTACAAAAATAAGTTCAGTAATATACTTTGATATACAAACATGTTTGAGTAAAAATCAAAACATGTTACAAACATTTTGAACTATTTTTGTAATATAGAAGTTTTGCCTTAAACAAAAATCTGTATTTTTCCAAAATGATTTTTCCAAATTGAAAACCGATTTTTCCAAAAGTCCTCCAAATATAAAAAAAAGATATTCTAAACACTTTTAAAGCTTAGTGTGTATGGATATGATCCACTACACATATATGATGAAATATCTATGTTTTTGACATTAAGCTCTAAAATAAGGTTTTGATAAAACACATGTTTAAGAAATCAAAACTGGTATTTTTTCAAAACGAAAACTCTATAATAAAAACACATATAAATCTTGTGTGTGAGTGTATATGATACTTGAGCAATCCACCAACTAATCTATCCTTTACATGAAAAATAACATCTTACTACAAACAAACCTAGACACAAGTCTTCTCTTGAATGTCTTCTTCTTCTTCTTAACTTGGTCTAAACCTTGATCCAATGAGCTAGACTCCTCTTGAGTACTTGATGTGGTCTTGATGCACAAGCTCTTGATTCAACACGTGCTAGCTCCAAAACTTGACTTTAAATCCTTTATTGAAGCTAAACACTTACTAAGATTTTGATCACATATCTGAGACTCATTAAACACAAGATCATTAGTACTTAACTACATGAGTTAATCATCATGAAAAGTAGAGCGATAGGCCTTTGGGCCAACAATCTCCCCCTTTTTGATGATGACAAAACTCATGGAGTTATATATGCATGGATTAAAGTCAAGCTTCATAGAAGCTCCCCCTTAACTCATGCATAATAATAAACAAATAGATATTACAATGAAGTGCATAAAACTAAGCAAATATACAAATATATAAGCATAAACGAGGTGAGAGAAACATGCATAAATTAAAAATTCTTTTCCTAAAAACCTTCTTCCCCTTTATGTATAAGCTTTCAAAATCATTCTCCTTAAATTCTTTTCCCAAAAACCTTCTCCCCATTTTTATATAAACTTTCAAAATCATTCTCCTTAAATTAAAAATTCTTTTCCCAAAAACCTTCTCCCCCTTTTTGTATAAACTTTCAAAATCATTCTCCCCTTTTTGTATAAACATAAACTCAAATAGTAAAGATGCATATATAAACTCAAATATGTATATATAAACTCAATATCAATCTCCCCCTTTTTGTCAATCATCAACAAAGGGGTGAAAAATAAATCAACAATAAGAATATATATGCGATATACATTCATGAAGAGGAAGACGTAAAGTTAGCTCCCTCGTATACATGCATTACATAAAGAAGCGATGACAAACCCTAACTCACATAAAGCATAATATACAATGTATAAGTGGAGATGTAAAGTTCCCCCTACACACGTATATCACATAAAGAAGAGATGTCAAGCTCCTCAATACAAGATACACTCAATATGAATCTATATATAGAAGAGATGTTAAGCTCCTCTTGCATATAGGCAATACAAATCAAAACATTTTTAATCATCACTATAAAGACAAATTTTGACTTTTCTTAAATCAAATTTTGAGATACCACTTGTAAGTAAACAAAATTTTAAGATATCACAAAATATTTGATACTAAATGAAATTGAAAATTTTAATATCAATTGAAATTGGAACATTTGTAAATTGTGATACCAAAGAAAGTAAAATATTTTATATTTAGATACCAATTGAAATATATGATAAATTTTGATACCAAATAAAAGGTAAAATATTTTTGATATCAATATGAAATCAAAACCAAATTGAAACCGAAACATATAGATACAAATTGAAGCATATTGTACATTTTGATATCAATTAAAAGGTAAAATATGAAGTATATTGATACCAATTGAAATGCCAATAGAAAATAATGCATAAGCTCATTAAAATACGAATTGAGATACCAATTGAAAACAAGATTTAAGTCAAGCTTAGCATAAACATAATTTGTGCTTTAATATGTAAAGATTATAATTCAAGTACAATCAAATCATATATATGTATGAAAATGAAAATACCAAATGAAATTGATATTATTTGTAATTTGAAGCATACATATATAAGAAAACAAATATGAGTATACAAAAATATAAAGTCATGAAGTTCATGTGTATAACTCATACCTAACCACCTATTCATGCACATGATAAAAGATTTTCAAAAGGCATACAAGGCATGGTCGCCTATCCATCCGCCCTTTTAGGGGTTGGTAGGGGTTTTCAAAAATGATTTGAAAATATTTGTAGATAGAAAACACTACCAAATGAAGAATAGATAACTAGTTTAAAGTAATTTTTGAAACACTAGTTAAAAATCCTTCAAACAAAAAAAACAAAACATATATATATCATGAATCATACCAAATACATAAGTGTTGACACTCGAAATCTATAAAGCTCAAAACTTCTCATGAAGACAATGTCATGAGTAAATAAATGAAGTATGAGTGTACAAGAATCATGTAAATAGCATTTTCATGAAAATAATCAATGTGGCTCAAGATAAACAAGAATTTCTTTTTATCAAAAACATGAAAATCATAAAAATTTATTTTCATTAAAAATAAACTTCAAGGCATATGTATGTTCTATCAAAACTAAAAATATACATACATATCCTAAACACAAAAGAGTCTATAATGGAATTTGCATGAATGCAAGAGACTCAAGGGTATACATGCATATTTATTAGTTTTGAACAAAAATTACATATACAAGAAGCAAAACATGTACCAAAATAGGCAAAACAAGTATAAATAAAGGAATCATCAAAACTAGGCTATATATGTACATGAAATGAGTACAAATGAGTAATGAAGTACAAACATATAAGAATCAAATGTTGCTCACTACTTGTACAAATTATACACAAGTTTTAATGAAAACTACATCTAAATAAACATTCACCTCATGAAATATAAATACAAAACATGAACATGCTAAAAATTATTATTGTAAAAGCATGTAAATAAAATAGAAGTTTAGAGATAGTTACCAAAACCATTAGGGCATATCTCTATATCTCCAACCATGGTGGTCTTCCTACCAAACTACCTTGATAGCGGTGCATCAATTTTGTATGTCCATCTAGCCTATGCATCCACCACCAAGGCACAAAATCCCTCACGTCATGTGAGATTCCACACCTATATCAAGCACAAGAGGTGAGAATTTTGGTACCCATTTTCTTTTGAGTCCACGGGGGTTAGCATTGCTCGGAACCCAAACATTTTTATTAGCAAAATTGATAGAATTTACCTTATCATAACTAAATTTTGCTAAATGGCCTTTGCAGCCACAATGTGTACACTTGTACACTCCAGAATGGACATGTGAATGAGTATGATCATGGTGTGCAAAATGTGCATATGTGTGCCGTGGGTGATGTGCATGAACATGTAGCACCCCGTTCCCGGGATACGTACCCAGATACGTATCCTGATTTTTTTGATCGTATTGTTTCAATTTTCTTTCAGTATTTATTTTTAAGTCATGATTGCTTATGTTATTGTGTATCGGGTCTGGATTCTCAGACCTGGAGTCAGCCCTAACCCAGACCGGGAACCTGATACTAGCCTGCTGCCCGATTTGACCATTCTAGTAGTCCAATTTGACTGATTTTAGTTTCAGACACTATTTTCTAATATTTTAGATTTTTCATAATTTTCTGAAAATTTTCAGAATTTTTCTGTAAAATCTTCAAAACTGGTGTTAGTTGGCATCGCTGATTGATTCCCAGATTTTTAGTTTTCAAACGGGATTGAATTCTCAAAAACGGCTTCCACAGTACTTATTACATTTTTTGAAATTTTTCTAAATTTATCAAAATTTCACCGATTCTGGTGTCGGCCGGTTTCGCCGGAAGATTTCAGAATTTTTAATTTGAAAATTACATTGAATTTCTTGAATCCGATTTCACTGAGCATCTTAGAATAATATTTTCTATTTTTGAGAATTTTTTGAAACATTTTTGGAATAGTCAAATTTTCGTCCTATTAAAATAATAATATTATTTACCGACCTTCTCTTTTCTTACTTTTTGCTTCTCCACTCCTCTACTTTATAATCCGAGAATTTTTTATTAATTTAATTATCTAATAATATATTTATTTACTAATTTTCCCAAAATTTCCCCATTTTTCTTTTCCTTTCTTTTCCTTCTTTTCTTTTTCTTCTTTCTTTTTCTCTTTCCTTCTCCCCATTCCCTGCAACTTCTGCGACCCACGCCCTGCTCCTGCAGCAGCAACACATGGGCTGCAACAACAGCCCATGCCCTCCCCCATGCCTACTCCATTACTCCCCACTCCCTTTCTTTCTATTTAAACCATCTTTTCCTTCTTCCCTCTCCCCCATTTCTCTCCAATTCCTTTTCATCTCTCTCTCTCCCCCCCAATCCACTTCCCTCCATGGCCGCTGACCACCCCAGCACCACCAGCGGAGCCGGCGCCCCCTAGCCGGCGCCGGCGCCCCCTACTTCCCCACTTCCCTCCACCTCAACTTCCAACCCACCTCCTTCAATTTCAAACAAACACATCCCACCACTTCCTCTTCTTCTCCAAAATCCATCATCAACCCACCGCCTCTCCACTTCCAGACCCTCAACCACCATCTCCTCCTCCTCCTCCAACTCCCTAACACCTTCAACCACCACCAATCACCACCTTCAACCACCACCTACCACCTCCTTCAACAACATAAACAACCAACCAAAACCAAACTCTACCACTCCCCTCTTCCCCGGGGGCCGGCAGCGCGAGCCTTCGTCCCTGGCGGCGGCCAGGCCGCCGGCCACTTCCACCTCCCATCTCCTTCTTTTTCTTCTTTCTTTCTTCATTCTTTCTTTCCTTCTTTCTTTTATTCCTTTCCTTTTTCTTCTTTCCCTTTTACCCCCACTTTAACCTCCTAATTATATCTCTATATTTTCCATCTTACCCCTATCCTTTAATTCCATATTTATTCTCTTTTAAAAATACCCTATACTCTCTCTCTTATTCTCTCTCTCTCTCTCCTTCCTATAACTTTCTCTCTCCTCTCTCTCCTCTCTCATTCCTTCTCTAATATTTATAAATATATTTATATTTATATATTTTAGCATATGTGTATGGACTAGTGACTTGCTCACTCGTATTCACGGACTTCTTGGACTTTTACCCGGTATTTCGTCCCGGAATTAGGCGAGTACATTTCTTTGACATTTCTTGCTTTATTACCATCATTTCATATTTAATAATTATTATCTTCCTTTTAATACATGATGTCTCTTTATGCAAGTTAGTAAATGTTATATAAATAATTATCATGTTTTATAAAATAGCTGCCGGCCTTTATTATACTTTGTCGAACCGGTATTATACCGGGTATGCCTAAATCTGCTCCCGCTTCACTCGGCTTCGCATGGCTAATAAATAAATAAATTTATTATTATTAGAAATAATTTTGTGAAGAGTTTGATATGTTTATGACGTTCTCCTGTACCATGTTACGTGACCGGTTGATACCTAGTATTTGATGTTGCGACTCTCACCGACATATTAGTTACCTAACCCTGATATATATACACCGGTACTTGCCATGCTTATTATTTGATATCTGATACCGGTACTTGCCATACTATACTTATTATTTGATATTTGATACCGGTACTTGCCATGCTAGACTTATCACTTGATATCTGACACCGTTACTTGCCATGCTTATCACTTGATATCGACACCGGTACTTGCCATGCTATACTTATTATTTGATATCTGATACCGGTACTTGCCATGCTATACTTATTACTTGATATCTGACACCGGTACTTGCCATGCTATACTTATCGCCTGCTACCTGACACTTGATATAATAACATTTGACACTTGACATGCTATCACTCGGTACTGGTACACTTGACCTGATATTGTGGCACCTGTATTATATTGCATATTCATGACTATTACTTTTACAGGCACTTGGCATGATTATTATACTGTTACCAGATATTTGGTACTCTTGAACTCCTGTACTTCTGAACTCCTGAACTCCTGTACTCCTGAACTCCTGTATTCCTGAACCCCTGAAAAAGGGTGACTCCTGATATTATACTCCTGTTAATTCCCGTAGTTGGATAATCATGGTTATACTGAATACACTTGTGGACATTATCTTTGGGAAATATATATAATAAAATACTCAACTTACATTGGGGTGGGGGAAACTGATGGAAACGGGTATGATGTCATATTTATAATGGTGATATTTCTGAAGTGTCGTGTGGGGCGCGTAATGATAAGTCCCCGGAAGCAGTAGCCTGAATTTGAAGTGTCGTATGGGGCGCGTAATGATAAGTCCCTAGAAGCAGTAGCATGTACTCCTGAGCTAGTCCCAGGCAGAGACGGGACCCACTATAAATATGAGCCATCAGATTTATCAGTTTCCAAATAATAACTCGTTTTATTCATAAGTGGATATATATGTGTACCGGTAGCACATACAAAAGCATATGGATCAGATGAATAACATAAAACAACCAAATAGTAATAAGGTTAGGAACGTGTGATATTTGGTCTCTCCTTTGTTCGGGTCCTGGTACTCACATTCAGACCCGGGTAAGTTCTATAGAGTGCGAGCTCTAGTATGTACTATGGTGATGTGAGGCGCTGGTAGGGAGATGATTGAAATATCAAACGATACTCATTATTATTATTGGATAGATTAAAATGCTATACTTCTATATTTCAGCTATAGTGTTATGTTCTGAGTTGACACCCTGCCTTATGACATATGATATATGTAGCACAATGATTACTACTGACACACTATAGTTCTGTTACTCTTAGGGAAACTCAAGTTGTATAAACTCAGACGATGGTGACATGAGATATGTGGTATATAGATGAGGGTTTTCTTGTTTGGATTATCCCCTTGACGTATCTGTCCCGTGAATTCATAACCTGAGCTTGTACAACTAGTTTTGTCCATACTTGTATTTATCATGTTTAACTTATTTACCGCATGTACCTATGCTCTTCATACTACCTTCTATGCATATTTTCAGTTTCAGGTTTACTATCGTTCCTTTAATTTCCCTTATGTTATTTGTAAGTACTTGTACCTGCATACTTGGACCGCGTCACTTAATCATGTACGCGTATACCTGCTATGCACACCATTTGGCTTTATATATGTACTCGCAGGGTTACGTCTGACAATCCTGAATTCTCATGTCCAGATCCTAGAGACCATACCTTGGTGACCTTCCTGTAGCTGATCAGAGTGCGCAACGGATCCTTCCGTGACGATCGGAGTGCAGCACAAGCTTGGACGCCGTCTAGCTCTTCCTTCCAGCTTTTCTCTTGTTTGGCTCTCGAGGTCTCTCTTGCTGCTCGTGAGCACCTCTCAGCTTTTGTATATCTCTTCACATTATGTACTATTGTATTTTCTAGTAATGTAATATTCCTGTAATATTGTATCGCTTTCTGTGATAACCATGTACTTGTACTTTTCTGTTGGAATGTATATTACCATTGTGCTTCCGCCTCTGATTCTTGCCTGTACTGAAGCTTAGCGTATATACGTGAGGGTATTTCCGACTGCGTACATACGTCACAGTGACGTCTCCGTACCTGCCGGATCGGGGCATCACAGAACATGTGGAGCTTGTTTCTTTGAAAACAAGGTTTCCAATCTATTATGATTGAATGCACAATTGCTCAAAGTTGAGCTTAAACAATCTATTCTATTTTTCAAAAAATTTAATCTCATTTTTATCAATGGTTGCATTAAAAACATGGTGAGAATGAGAATCAAGAATCTTGTTCTTTTTAGAAACATTTTCCTTTTCCTTTGAAACAAATTTTCTTTTTAAAGAGTTGTTTTCATTTAAAGCAATTTTTTTTTTCTACCAAAATAATTTTATTTTTCAAAGAAGTATTTCCTTCACAAAGATCATTTAATTTAGAAGTCAAGGAAATATTATCTTTTTTCAACATATCATTTTCTTTTGAAATGCATTCCAATTTATTTTTAAAAGAATCTTTTTCTTTTAACAAGAAATCAAATTTATTTTTTATTTTCTTATTTTCCTTTTTAAGCAACTCATATTTTTCAAGAAGTTGTTGACAAAAAGATTCAAGCTCATCATAAGACATGTCAACATCCTCATCAAGCTCGGATTCAGAATTTACCTCAAGGGGGTTATCCTCTTGGACTATGCAGCATAAGTTGGAAGCATCACTTCCATCATTCGAGTTGCTCCCCGCATAGTATTGCTCTTGTTCGTCAAGGGAGACTATAGTGTTCCTTACTACAAAAGCCGAATCAAAGTTAGAAACCTTAGATAAATATTCATCATTTAGGGTTGACTTTAAAGCATAGATGGCTTTTGCATTAGCCTTTAAATATTTGCCATTTAAACAATATGCATCTTTAATGGTGACAAAATGAACATGAATCCCTAAGGATTTGAGGTACAATGACATCTTAACCTTCCAAGTTTGGATGTTAAGAATATCAAAAGTGGGAGGTGATAGGAAATCCATGTGTGTGTATAAATATTGTGATTAGCTATAATTGAGGATCTTTAACTATAGATTGTTAGACTCAAATCAAGAGCACGGGGCTCTGATACCAATTGAAATCACTTAGAGGGGGGGGGGGTGAATAGGTGACTAGCTAATCTAATGGTAAATTGATGCGGAATAAAAACTATTTATGTAAACTAAAAACTATTAAGTTAAACACACAAGGTATAACCTAAGAGTGTAGCCGAATTCCCGGTAAAGGGCTCTGGACTAACTCCTCAATATTCCTCTAGATAAGAGTTGAGGTGCCGCTATGGCTCTCTTGATTGAATACAAGTGTGAGCAAACAATTCCCAAGCATATAACAATATAGCACAAGATATATCAAGCATATAAAGATGAAAACAATATAAGCATGCAAGATATAAACACAAGTGAGAGATAGAGAGAGAGAGAGCAATCGCAAACACGGGAGATTTGTTTCGAGGTTCAAGCACCCTTTCTTTACGTCCCCGCCTTCAACACTATGAAGGATTTCCACTATAAACCGATCCCATCGGATCACTCGGTGCCGCAACACCTACAACGAGTTCACACTAGAACTCCTTGGACTCACTAGTCCCTCTTTTGTTCCCGCAAGAATTACACACCGCAAGCACACTAGCTTGCCGAGGCCGCACCTCTACACCGAGCTCTCACTAGAACTCGAAACAATGCGAACTTGCAAGTCCACCTCCTCAAAATAAGAAAAAAAACACTTTGGTGATCTAAACACTTTGATCACCTAAAATCACTCTCACAACGACTTTCCTATAGGATTGATATAGCAATGGAAAGCTCAAGTATTTGTGAGAAAAACTAGGATTGAATTGATGGTGAAAAACTCAAGAAATCACTTTTGAAAACTCTTGATAAACTCTCCTTTTGATTTGGAAATATTGGCTCTAAAACATGTGGATAAAACCACTGATATAGGTAGGAAAAACTAGTCCAAAAACTCTTTTGAAATCTTGTAGAAAACAGTCCAAGGGAACCCCAATATATAGGCCTCCAAAATCTAGCCGTTGGGGTCCAAATCAGCAATCTAGATTGCTAGCGGTCGACCGCCCGGTCGACCAGCCAACGGTCAGATTTCTGACCGTTGTGCCAGCGATCGACTGGCCGGTCGACCGTTGCCTGGCAAATGACCCTGCGGTCGACCGCCTGGTCAACTAGGCCATTTCCAGAGAGCAGAGGCTCTCGGCAGTCGACCGTGCGGTCGACGGCCCTTGGCCGTGCACGTTTGTGCACGTCAGTTGACTAGTGCAGTTGACCGATTTCTGACTCGGTCGACCGACAGAAGACCAGTCGAGCAATTTTTCAGGGATTAAAAACTTGGCTTTTTCCCTTAAATAAAATCCCATAAATTCTCTAAAAATCTACAAAATAAGTTCAGTAATATACTTTAATATACAAACATGTTTGAGTAAAAATCAAAATATATTACAAACATTTTGTACTATTTTTGTAATATGAAAGTTTTGCCTTAAACAAAAATCTGTATTTTTTCAAATTGAAAACCGATTTTTTCAAAACTCTTCCAAATATAAAAACAAGATATTCTAAACACTTTTAAAGCTTAGTGTGTATGAATATGATCCACTAACATATATGATGAAATATCTATGTTTTTGATATTAAACTTTAAAATAAGGTTTTGATAAAACACATGTATAAGAAACCAAAACTGGTATTTTTCCAAAACGAAAACTCTATAATGAAAACACATATAAATATAAAAACAAGATATTCTAAACACTTTTAAAGCTTAGTGTGTATGAATATGATCCACTACACATATATGATGAAATATCTATGTTTTTGATATTAAGCTTTAAAATAAGGTTTTGATAAAACACATGTATAAGAAACCAAAACTGGTATTTTTCCAAAACGAAAACTCTATAATGAAAACACATATAAATCTTGTGTGTGAGTGTATATGATACTTGAGCAATCCACCAACTAATCTATCCTTTATATTTTATCTAAAAATAAAATCTTACTACAAATAAACCTAGACACAAGTCTTCTCTTGAATGTCTTCTTCTTCTTCTTGACTTGGTCTAAACCTTGATCCAATGAGTTAGACTCCTCTTGAGTACTTGATCTGATCTCAATGCACAAGCTCTTGAATCAACACGTGCTAGCTCCAAAACTTGACTTTAAATCTTTTGTTGAAGCTAAACACCTACTAAGATCTTGATCACATATCTGAGACTCATTAAACATAAGATCATTAGTACTATAACCATTGCCTAGGTGACTGCTTCAAATCATAAAGATATTTCTTTTACCTGCACACATGGTCTTCTTTGCCTTCAATAACAAATCCTTCTGGTTGATGCATAAATATTTGCTATTCAAGCTCGCCATGAAGAAAGGTTGTTTTCACATCAAGTTGCTCGAGCTCTAAATTGAACCAAGCAACCATGGCTAGCAACACGCGAATAGAGGTGTGCTTCACAACTGGAGAGAATACTTTATTGAAATCGACACTCTCTGTTTGATTGTAGCCTTTGGCTACCAAGCGCGCTTTATATCTTACAGACTCAGCACCAGGAATTCCTTCTTTCTTCTTAAAGACCCATTTGCAGCCAATAATTTTCTGTCCCCTGGGCGGCTTCACTAACTCCCATGTTTAGTTCTTGTGAAGAGATTCCATCTCTTCAGTCATAGCAACAGTTCTTTCTGCAGCTTCATCAGAACTGATAGCCTCATTGTAGGTAGAAGGCTCTAGAATCTCAATAGATTCTGCCACACTTAGAACATAAGCGACCATATCTGCATAGGCGTATCGCTTAGGTGGACGGATCTGCCTTCTTGCTCTCCCGGTGGCAATACTGTACTGTTGCTCTTGCAGTGTATCATCATTCGAAGTTGAACCTTGAGCATCATTGACTGGTTCAACGCGAGTGCTCTCCTGCACTCCTTCTGTAACTTTGCTCTCAAGTTCCACCTGCTTGCTTGCTTCCTCTCCTGAACCTGTAATATCAACAGCAGACTCCTTTCTCGGTTGAAGCATGTAATTTTCATCAAAAGTAACATCCCTACTAATAACAAATTTAGGTGACTTAGAATCAGGACACCACAACCTGTATCCCTTCACCCCAGTAGTATAACCAAGAAATTTAGCTTTGGTTGCCCTAGGTTCAAGCTTACCATCATTTATATGAAAATAAGCAGGGCAACGAAATACTCATAAATGAGAGTAATTAGCAAGGGTACCAGACTATACCTCTTCAGAAGTCTTAAAATCAATTGCTGTAGAGGGAGACCGATTTACCAAATAGCAAGCTGTATTTACTGCCTCGACCCAAAAGCATTTTGACAAACCAGCATTAGAGAGCATACACCGAGCTCTCTCTAACAGTGTCCTGTTCATCCTTTCTGCAACTCCATTCTGTTGTGGTGTGTACCGAACTGTACGATGCCGTACAATTCCTTCATTTTTATAGAATTGATCAAACTCCATAGAACAGAACTCCATTCCATTGTCGGTCCTGAGGCGCTTCACTTTCTTTCCTATTTGCTTTTCGATCATAACTTTCCACTGCTTTAAGGTAGCAAACACATCGCTCTTATGCTTGAGAGGATACACCCAAACTTTTCTGGAATAATCATCAATTAAAGTCAGAAGATAACTAGCTCCACCTTTCGATGGAACCTAAGAGGGACCCAAACATCTGAATGGATGTAGTCTAAGGTGTCTTTAGTCCTGTGAACACCTGTACCAAAAGAAACTCTATGCTGCTTGCCAAAAATACAATGTTCACAAAAGTCAAGCTTTCCTGTTTTCTGACCACAAAGCAAATCTTGCTTACTCAACACATGTAGTCCTCTCTCACTCATATGCCCTAACCACATATGCCACAAAGAGTGGTATTTAAGTCTGGGTCTTCTGACATTGACACAGCGGCATCACCTGTCACCATGCTACCTTGAAGGATATAAAGGGTATTCACCTTCTTTTCTTTCATTACAACAAGAGAGCCTTTACTAACTCTTAAAACTCCACCTTCAACTGAAAACTTATCGCCGTTGGAGTCAAGGGTACCCAAAGAAATTAAATTTTTCTTCAAATTCGGTACATGCCGAATATTACTCAACGTTCTAACAATACCGTCATGCATTCTAATCTTGATTGACCTAATACCAATTGTCTTACAGGGCATGTTATTTTCCATTAAGACATTACCACCATTAATTGGTTGGTAAGTCACAAACCAGTCCCTGTGAGGACATATGTCATAAGAACAACCTGAATCAAGAACCCACTCATCTCGTGAACGGGCATCAAGGACTGTAACTGAAAGAATCTCATGTGATGTGGAGGCTTATTCTGCAGCACTAACAACCGAAGATTTCTCATCTTGAGATTTCCTCCTTACATTTTCTTTTTCTTTGAGTTTAAAACAATCTTTTTATAGTGTCCAAACTTATGACAGTAGTGACACTCAATATTTTTTCTTAACCTAGATTTAGATCTAGATTTTCCTCGAGATTTTTCTTGACCCTTCTCTGTACGATCACGGACGAACAAGCCTTCAGCTTGATCCTCACTTCCTACAACTAACACTTTTTGTCTTAACTCCTTAGAATGTAAGGCTGATTTGACATCTTCTAAAGAGAGTGTATCTCTACCATAGAGCATACTATTAATAAAATTTTCAAAGGAAGGAGGTAATGAGCATAAGAAGATGAGAGCTTGATCTTCTTCATCTATTCTAACATCAATATTTTTTAAATCCATGAGAATTTTATTGAACTCATCTAAGTGGTCTTTAATTAACATACCTTCTTTCATGCGAAGGGTGAAGAGGCGCTGCTTCAAATAGAGCTTGTTGGTCAGGGACTTTGTCATATACATGCTCTCTAATTTGAGCCACAACCCCTGGCGGTATCTTCATCGACAACCTCCCGCAAAACTTCATCGGCTAGACAAAGTTGTCTGACACTATGCCCCTTCATCTCGAGATCCTCTTTTTCGTCCTCGGACATGGATTCCGGCAACTTGCCCTTACCGGATAAGACTTTCAACAAGCCTTGTTGCACCAAGAGAGTCCGCATTTTAACTCTCCACAAACTGAAGCTATTTCTCTCGTCATATTTCTCTACTTTGTACTTTGTCGAAGCCATCTCGAAACCCACAAAAAGATAACACTAGCTCTGATACCTGTTTGTTGTAGCAGTGGGCTTCAATGCAAGAGATGACAAGTATAGAGAGAGAAAGATAGCAATATAAGCTAATAAAAAAGAGAGAACAATACACCAGTGTTTAACGTGATTCGGTCAATGTGACCTACGTCCACGGAGAAGACAGTAAGGGAAATCCACTAATCAAAAGGGGAGAATACAACAGATTACAACTCAAATCTCACTCACCCAAACCCAATGAAACTCAACTCATTAGAGCTTAACAAAAAGAAGATAAATGGCAAGAGAAAGGAGAGGACTATACAATATTTAGCAACTCTCTCTTCTCACTTCCTTACTCTTGAAATCTCATGAATGTGGTGCCTATTTATAGGCAAAACTTTCAAACCACTTCATCACTTCACCCTACACATACATCAAAATCATAGGGTGGCTATGATGTAATACTGGATCGCAATCACCTTCGAATACAAATAAAAAGGAAAAACTAGGGTTTTACAAGAAATAAAATGAAAAGAGAGCCTAGGGTTGGAGAAATAACCAGATAATTTTGGGCTTCGCACCCCTTACGCGGGCTTCACAGCCCTTGCACCACGGGCTTCACACCCAATCTCAAGAACCCAAGAGCTCTGAAATTTTAACTGAAAAAGTTTTATTTTATCATTGTCTACTTATTCATTGAGTTGAGCCTCTTTATATAGGCTCTTAAAAAATGAACTTCTCGGATACAATCGATGTGGTACTAAAAGAAAAATAAACAAAACACAACAACTTAAAATAAACTAAGGCATAAAAAGGTAACTGATAACTGTCGTGATGTCCTCATTAATTCCCCCGGGGTGGGAGAAACCCGACCCTGTCGAGTGAGGACTTTCCTCACGAAGCATATCAATCGGGCCAAGGTGGCGGTCGTGACAGCATCATTAGTATGCCGTGTTGATACCATGGTAGCGAAGGTGGAACTGGTCTCCGTGACGGGTTGGCTGTGAAAGACGGCAGCTCGATCAAGACATAGAGAGTAGACCAAGGCGCATCATCCCTGCTGAAGACGGAACTAATACCAGGATCCCATGGGCTATCCAACTCGCAAGCAATGGAAGCAATCCTCTTCAGAGCCCTATCGAAATCTTTACGCCAAGCGTGCAACTTTTTCGTGACCTCAGAGTGACTCGTAACCATCACCCTATTATCAACTGTAAATTCCTGTAAAATACTATATGGGTATGCAGCAAATTTGTAGGTATTATTGTAAATTATTATCAGCCTAGTGATATCATCAATATGTGCAACAGGCAGACGCAAAGCAATAGGTATTCTAAGCATAACTCCTAACGATGGGAGAATGAGAGATATAATATGCCTAGAAGGACACACATCTAACGATGGAGGTACACAGGACTCGGACACAAACTCTAAACAACCTGAAAAAGAAGTATTAGAAACCATCTGCTGGACCTTGGCAAGAAATTCAGGTGACTCCCTAAAAGATGAATTGATAGGAATAACCATAAAACTAGGTTCAGCACAAGGAGACTCGAATGGCTGACTAGACACAGTGGGTATATTAGGCTCAACTATCTCATTCACGTTATCATTGATACTATCAAAAGACATGTGAATTTCATCAATAATCTGTGTGTCAGAATCAACTGCTATGTCTTCAATTATATTAACAGTCTTAGGAGAAACTTGGACATCCTCAACAACCTTCGAGTCATCAACTTCATCAGTGGGCACAATTCTAACATGTTGACTCTCTGATGGGCACTGATAATCATAATGTCTATATCCCTTACATTTAGAACATCTGATCTTGGCATTGACTAGCGTTTTGAAAGTCAAGTCCAATCTTAATGCAACATCAAAGGCATCTTCAACAGTGTCTAAGTCATAGGGAACAGTAATCATAGCACGTTTTATTTTAGGTCGCAAACCCCAAACAAATCTAGTTACAGTCTCAGAAGGGTGCTCTCTCACGTCACTACGGTGCATTAAGTCCTTGAATATGACAATGTAATTCTGAACGGACAAATGACCCTGACGGGGATTGTGTAGCTGGTCTAAGTGGGTGTCCCTATAATGTTGACTAGTCATGATGGCTCAAGCAAACAAACAGATACAGTGGAGAACCCTAAGGTCAAGTAAACTAAATGCATACACTAAATGAACAAAAAAGATCCTAAAGTTTAAATGCAAAGAAAATGCACTCCAAAAATGATGAAAGCGATAAATAGTGATGCAACCACTAGATAGAAGTAAATAGTATTCAACCAACGAATTATAGCAATCCAAATAGTAGTTGCAGTAATTTAACAGTTAATAATTCAGCTTAAGTTCGGTTATCACCTGAGGGGTGAGTCGTTCACGCCCAGACACAAAAATTCCTCAAAAACTCTTCGGAGAAATACCCACACTGTAGAGAATAACTTACCCACAAAGTTCTAGAATAGCAGTAGTTGAAATGAAAGAAAGATGCCTCGAACTGGGCTCAAATCAGAATGGAAAAGAGGCCTCGAAAGTCTGCTCTTTTGTTGCAGGAACAGTATCGGCTCCAAACAGAGGCTTGAAGAGATCAGATTTGCTTAAAAAAAGCTACAAAAACTTTACTAGTAACTCCGGGGCTCAGCTACCAACTCACTGTTTCAGACAGAGCTCGATTCGGACTCCGGACGGGCCTGAAACGGGCTTCAGAACAGACGAGTGTTGGGCTTTGGGGGGGCTGAACAGTAACCAAGAGGTTACTGTTCACGTGAACAGTAATCAGGGTGATTACTGTTCACCGTGAACAGTAATCTATAATCTTTTTTTTCTTTTTTCTTGTTATTCTGTTTTTCTGTCTTCTTCTCTTTTTTTTTCTGTTTTTCCTTTTTTTTTTTTTTTTTTTTTTGTTTTTCTGTTTTTTTTTCTTTTTTTGGCAAAGTAGATCTAGATCTAGAGATCTAGATCTAGAATTTGGGGAAGAGAAGAAATTCGAAGGGGATTGGGACCAAAGCTCTGATACCAAATTGATGTAATACAGGATCGCAATCACCTTCGAATACAAATAAAAAGAAAAAACTAGGATTTTATAAGAAATAAAATGAAAAGAGAGAATAGGTTTGGAGAAATAATCAGATAATTTTAGGCTTCGCAACCCTTACGCGGGCTTCACACCCCTTACACCACGGGCTTCACACCCAATCTCAAGAACCCAAGAGCTCTGAAATTTTAACTGAAAAAGTTTTATTTTATCATTGTCTACTTATTCATTGAGTTGAGCCTCTTTATATAGGCTCTTATAAAGTGAACTTCTCGGATACAACCGATGTGGTACTAAAAGAAAAATAAACAAAACACAATAACTCAAAATAAACTAAGGCATAAAAAGGTAACTGATAACTGTCGTGATGTCCTCATCAGGCTATGATCTTCATAGGGTGGTTAAGATCTTTATAGTGCGTCTATGATCTTCATAGGGTGGCTAAGATTATGCTTTGATTTATTCATTAAAGACATATCAACAGATTGGATTTAAGTCATGAAAGAACTTAAGTAGGATTTAAGTCATGAAAGAACTTAAATCAAAAGACGAGAGAGTTCTCATTTTATCATTCCACATTCATTCCTTATTCAAAAATGTGGAGTCTTGGAAAGAAAGAAGAGAGAAAAGCGGGGGAAGAAACTAGGGTTTCCCACAAATGCTTATTTGATTTTATTTGTTCAACAATTTCACACAATCTTAAAGATTGAGGCCAACTTTATTTGTGAGAACATTTTCACAAGTGGGTTTGGTGGATTGCAGGTAGTGAGATTACTTTGTATTTTTCTATTTTCATTGTAGATCCTCATTGCAAGTGGGTTTGGTGGATTGGGCTTCTTGTGGTTCTGAGGGAGTTAGCATGCTGTTTTCTTCTTATTGATTATAGTAGAATATTTCTCTATTACATTGTTCGACGTAGGCCCGAGTTGTGACCGAATCACATTAAAATTTCTAGTTTTCTTATTGTGCTTGTTGTTAGTCTTATTCCACATTTTCTATCAGCAATTTTCTGTGGGTCTATTTGGCTTTGAAATTTTCTAAATTGTAGTAATATTTTTTTAGTTACAGGTTTGCAACTTGCAGTTTGTAATGTTTAAATTGCAATTTTCTAAACTATGGTTTCACTAATTGTATGGTTTGTTTCTACAAATAATAGAATTATCTTGAAACTTGAGTCTAATGAGAAAGAAAAAAGTTTTTGTTTTTTAATAAAAGGAAAAGAGGGGTTAGCAAGATGAGAAGGACGGGCAGAGAAATGTTTCTTTGTGTTCGTCTTGCACCTTTTGGAGTTAAGAAACAATTAGTCTAATTGTATTTTTTAGACTGTGGTTAAGTTTGAAGGCCTTGTTTGACTTTGAAATTTTCTAAACTATAATTTATTTTAAGCCATGACATAGATTTATAAATTCTAGTTTATAAATATTTAAATGTAGTTTTCTAAACTGTAATTTCACTAATTTAATATTCTATTTGGATACAAATAAAGTTATCTAAAATTTAATTTTTCTTTTTTTTCGTGTCTCTGGAATTGCAAAAAATTCAGTCTGATTAGATTTTTCTAAACTACAGTTGGACCTAATTTTTAAAGGCATTCACTGAACTGTGATCATGACAGCTAAACATAGCTCAGATGATTTTCTTAGAGTTAAGAACTAAACTACCGACAACTATAATTAAGAAAACTTAACTACAAGCCGCGTAGGCCGTTGGATAACTATAGTTTATTAAATTGGGTCATATAGCCAAACAGACTTCATTTTGATATTTTTGCCTTCAGTGAATTGAACTGACTGCAAAAAACTGCAGACAACTTCACTGTTAAGCTTTCTCCTTGCGGGTTGACATTAAAATCAGTTACCGATTTTGCATTCAACCAGTATTTTGTTGTGTCAGGGTGTCTGTATTTTGTGGTTTTCCTTTCGCACCTGTGTGCGCTGCTTTATTTTATTGTACGAAAGGATTATCTTATTTGGGATTGTATTCATTAAACTCTTCTTAATGATACGCCGGGGGCCTTGAGCTCACAGTTTTATTTTTAAAAAAAAAAGCTTTACTGTTCAGGTAAACAGGACCTAAAAATCTCCCCCTAAGCCATCCAATTTTTTGTCAATTGGATGTATCTAATATTAGTCCCTCAAATTTCAACATTAGTTTTATATTAGTTTAGGGTTGGATTGCATTAAGAGATGGAAACTTGTGACTTTAAACCCCATTGAAATTAAAGTTGTCAAGGGCCATTCTGTAACGTTGAAAGTGCAGTTGTTGCCACAAAAAGTTACAAGGTGATGTAGATTGCTACTGAGGACATTAGTTCCTCAAATTCGTTAAGCAAAATCAATTAGAATTAGAACATTATATTGGCTAATGATTAAATACTGGTATGCTGTTTTTTTTTTATTTCTATTAACTTATATTACTATCTGTTTAATCTATATTTATACTTGTCATCTCTTACAGTAGAAGCCCACTCTTACAATAGTTGTCACAAAAAGTTACAAGGTGATATAGATTGTTACTGAGGACATTAGTTCCTCAAATTAGTTAAGCTAAATCAACAACAACTAGAACATTACATTTTTCTTTCAGTTAAAAGATAGCTTGTTGACATCTAAAATCTTACACTTGAAATTCAATAACATGTTATGGAAAACTAAAGAACACAGAGATGTATGCAACTTACAAAGATACCAGATGGACGCATTTGATATAGGGAACATCATCGATATGTTATCTTTCTAAGTAATATAGAAAATAAGGACACCACAATACTGCATACAAAGCAGAGAAACAAAAGTAAACCAAGCACACAGTCATCACAGAAAGCACCAATGTGTTTTGCAACGCAAAGGGAAGCTACTACTCAATCCCTAGCCTCTTTTTAAACACGGTCACAAACTCGCACACCTTCTCCGGTGCTGGAAGCACTTTGCCAACACTCTCCTTCTCCGAACACCTCTTCATCCAAGCACTGAATTTGGGGCACTCGTCTTCCACCTTGAATTTCCCGAAGAACTCATAGGCGCAGAACCAGGAAGCGAGAGGGATGATGACAATGTCTGTGAATCCAAAGCTCTCCCCACCGAAGTAGTCCTTGTCACCAAGAGCCCCCTCCAATGTCTTCACGACTTCAATGAACTCTTTTTTCGCGGCCTCCTGCTCCTCTCCTTTGGTCTTCCAAATCTGGTTCCCAGCATCAAACAGCTGCAGGTTGCACAATGGACAATCCATTCAGTAACACAAATCTGCCAATGTGTGAAATTCTGGATCAAAGATTGAACTTACCTTCTTATCAGCATAGTCTGCCCAGAACTGAGCAACTGATTTCCCATAAGCACACTCGGGAAGCAATGCAGGCGTAGGCCATGTCTCCTCGATGTAGCTAAGGATGACGATAGACTCGCAGATTGGCTTCCCGTTGTGCAACAGAACAGGCACCTTCTTGTAAATGGGGTTCGACTTCAACAAGAGCTCGCTCTTGCCCCCATCAGATCCTCCTCTTGTGACTCATACTCGATCCCTTTCTCGGCCAAAGCTATCTTCACTCGCATCGCAAATGGGCTGGCCCAGAACTCCAAGAGCTTAACCTCGCTGGTCGACATATTTCTTTCTGTATGTTTCTCACTTTGTGTTGGTGGTTGCAATGAGAGGGAAGGGGAGTGCTTATATACTAGGGAACAGATGATGCTTTTCATAATTTTGATGATATGAACAATGAACCGATGACAGTTTCAAGGATCCTAAGCACAGCCGTAGTTCTCGGCTTTATCGAACGATTAAAGTTAATCATAGGATAAAATTTAACGTCATCGGCTTCGTCACACTTGAGGAGTATATGTCATCAGCTATGTCACATACCATAGAAGTTGGATTCTTTAATCGAAGTGGATAGTCGACTACTCAAATAAATTCAATGGAAATATAATTGGTATGCCTTTTTCTTTCTTGCTGATCATGACAAAGCATTGTAAATTAGCCTTTCAAAACATACAAGCACTAAACAGTCAATCTTACATAAACAAGATCATTACATGCAGCATAATTAACTGATTATGGACTCTTGACTTTGACCCTCACCACATTTAAATCAGTCAGCCGCGGTACGGACCGCAGGCGCTCCACTTGCAAGTTTGCAGTAAAATAAAGAAGTTCTGCTGTTTATTTGTTAGGATATTTCGATATTCGTCTGGCATATCACACATAATTTGAAATGTGCCCCCAAATTCTTACGATTCAAAACAAAATTTGCAAATCTAATAAGTTGTTTGGAAACCATCTTAGAAAAAAAGAGAAAATTTTCAAGATAACTCGTTTCAATCTCTGTTCTTTCCAGACACAGTGACTGATGAGTTCAATGAGACTCCACTTTCTTTTTGAGTATTATAAATAATCTTAAAAATAGTTATACTTTATAAGAAAAGAGATTAGAATGAAGTGTAATGGAATCTCTTAAAAGAGTTTCAATTTCAGTGCCTTTAGTTTAAAAACAAGATTGGACATTTTCATAATGTATTCCCTTATGTTTTCTTTATCCTTATAGCGCATATTTATCAGCTTGCTAAGATGCGTGTTGACCTCAAATTTATCCGATTTAATAAACCGGTAGGCTACTTCAGCTGGAAAACTCTTAGCACTGACTTTATCGGGCATAAAACTCTAATAGTTATACAAATAGTGTGCTTTATGACTATTAAACACATTCTGTAAGACCTCTCCCACTTTTCATAATTGGCATTTTCTTTATGAACTTTTGTTAGTGATAGTTGGCGTCCATCAGTCCTTAAGGTGTAGTTTAAATCCATGAATTCAAGAACGATTTTTTACGTTGTCTTACCACTTCTTAAAGTTTGTACAATTCAATTTAGACTGCATAAGCGTACAATTTCTCATCAATTTAACATAAACATTGCATTTAACAAAATTTTATTATAATAATTATAAAAAATTGAATTTCAGAAAATGCAACCGGTTTAACCTGTAGAGCTACCGGGCAAACTTTGAGAACAAGTTGTGTCTCTTTATGCCAACACTGTACTGGCCCAATATAGATAAACATAAAGTATAGGTCCTATGTAAGAGAACAACCTTCCTTTGGGCCGACATTCCTTTATAGGATTGGTCCCAAAGTTTAAGTTACCTATATCGACTATATAATATATGTAATGACCCGGCCATAATGAAAACCTTCCTTTGGGCCGATTGCCACATGCATGGGCCACACAAATCTACGCATCTGGATTCTTATTCCGTCGTGGGATTAGTTGATGAGGGTAATACAATATGAGACTATAGTGTGATAACCTTCTTTTGGGCGGATTACCACACACCAAGGTTCTCCCACTTTCATTACCCACATCAAGTATCCGACGCCGTACATAATTCGGCCGAACAATAGTCTTTCTTTGGGCCAGCTATTGTCCGCATGAACTATATACGCAATTAAATAAGCTCTTTTATAAATTCTTTAACTTGAACATGCATATATCTTTATTTGTGTGTTATCTACTACAGTAAACATATTCATCATGTTAGAACAATATAAGCAATATAATAAATATTGATAAAGCGGAAGCATATAAGGGTACACATAACCATGGTAAATAAATACTTCAATACTTTTTTTTATGTCAACTAACTACTCTTTTGTCATGTTTAGTGCCTGTAATGTTGTAATGCTCATTAAGAGCTTCGAAACGACTATTTGCATGCCCAAAACAGAGGTCAGATGAGCCCGTAATGACTAATTGAAGTTTCTATTGACAAAACTGGTTGCAGTGCTTATCGGGTCTGGATCAGACCCGACCCGCAATGGTTATGTTATTAGTTTTCTTAATGGGTCGGGTTTAATAAACTGAATAAACTTGATTATCTTAATGTGAGATTGATTGGGATTAAGTCTCTTTATTTGATTAGAATTCTACCCCAAAATTTTCTTAATAGGTTAGAATTCTATTTCAATCGTAAAAACCAAATCAATCATAACAATCTCAATTAAAATTAATATGAGATTAATTAGGAGTAGATTTCTTTATTAGATTAAAATTTTATATCTAAATATCTGAATCCTAAATAATCTCATAATTTTAATTAATTTATAAAACTCAAAATAATTAACCTCTCTTTTTTTTGCTTTACTGTTTTACCGCTGGTGCCAGCCCATGGTGGCCGCCAGTAGGCGGCAGGTTGGGGTACACTGGGCTAGCGTGGGCCCCAATGCAGGCGCTCACCATGCAACTGTCACGAACCGCTCCATTTTGGGCACTTAGGCTCATTTTGGGCTCATCCTATGTGGTGGAGTTGCTAGAATACTTTAGGGAGTTCCAGAGTGTTTTACGACAACATTTTAAATATCTTATAAAAAGGAATATTTTCATAGAAGATTCTAGTGAAAGATATTTATGCATGAATGTATGAGGGCGTCTAGATATTCTAGAAGGCTCTAAATCTAGAGAATTTCTTGTACAAGCCCTTGTCAATAAATAGGGGTCAAGGATGCTCATTTGTAGACAACAAAGTAAGCATAAATAATACAAGCTTCCACTTCTTCTCTCAAGTGTTCTCTCTCTCTCTCTCTCGTGAGTTTGAGGGTTATGCTGACTTAGCTTCGCTTCTAAGGGGAAAGAGTGAGCTAAGTACTGCGCGGGTTTGAGTGGTTCAAGGTCAAAAAAAATCCGCCCGTGACAGTTGGTATCAGAGCTTGGATTCAGGAGTGATAATGTCGAGCCCCGATCTTCGTTCCGAGGTAGTTGGAGTTGTGGATAAGAAGGATGCTCCTAAGCCTCATAGGAAGAAATCTCGAGATGTCATAGTGACGCTGGAGGCACGGTTAGTTAAGTGGAGCTTACCGTGACGGATAAGTTGGAGGCTTACGACGAGCACATCGAGAAGTTGGAGTTTGTGGGAGACGAGCTTCAGGAGGAGATGCAGTCGGCCTTGAATTCCGCCGTCGACATGTTGCAACAAGGGAACACTTCTCTGAGGGAGGAGAACGTGGTCCTGCGGAACCACGTGGAGGTACTCTTGAAGGAGTTGGCCGAGCTTAAGGAGAGAATTGACCAACATGATGTCGCATTAGCAACTCGAGGTATGGTGTCACATTCCTTTATGGTTAAAGATGTGCCCAAACCTAAGCCTTATAAGGGGTCTCGGAATGCTCGGGAGATTGATAACTTCTTTTGGAGTATAAAAGTCTACTTTAATGCTGCCGGATTTCGAGATAATGCCTCTAAGATTCAAGCTGTGCCTCTTTACCTTGAAGACATCGCTACGTTGTGGCGGCGTAGGCGAAGTGAAGATGTAAAGAAAGGCACTTGTTCCATCAATACATGGGAAGAGTTCAAGGCGGATCTTAAGTGGCAATTCTATCCGGAGAATGCTGAGGACGAGGCCTGGGGTAAACTCCGACGCCTTACTCAGAAAGGTTCTATTCGTGATTATGTAAAAGAATTTTCAGAATTACTGTTAGAGATTCCCGATATGGGCGAGAAGGACTCTCTATTCTCGTTCATGCATGGCCTCGCTGGGTGGGCCAAGATCGAATTACAAAGGTGAGGGGTCCAAACCCTTGCCCAAGCCATGCAAGTGGCTGAGTCTCTTATCGAGTTCAATAGGATAGGAGATTCATCCAAACCTAAAGACAAGAGAGGAAAGCCTACTAAAGGTGGGGGAGAAAAGGAGAAATCATCTAAAGAATCCCCACCTAAGCCGGCATTTGAGAAAGGAAAGTTCCGCGGAAACACCAATGGAGGAAGCGATCGTCCGAAGAAGTAAGCATTCTACTTTTGCAGAGATCCCCATAAAGCCATGGACTGTCCCAAGAGGGTTAATCTCGTTGCTCTTGTCCAGAGGGAAGAAGAGAAGAACAAAGAGAAAATTAGGCCCCACTTACTTCGTCTCCTCAATGCTATCAAGACAAAGGTGGATGAACGACCTCGAGGGCCACTATTCGTCGAGACAACCATTTTCGGTAAGACCTTCAAGGCCCTTTTAAATACTGATGTTTCTCATCTTCTAGTTTCAAGTGAAGTCGCTAGTAAGCTGGGCCTTAAGATCTCTAAGGGAGGAGGCACCATTAAGGTCGTCAACTCCAGTCTCACTCCTATCGATGGCGTAGCTCACAAGGTGGATGTCAGCATAGGAGAGTGGCATGGCCAAGAGAACCTGACAGTCGTGACCATGGATAACTTCGATGTGGTGCTTGGCTTAGAATTCTTAGACAAGGTGAAGGTCGTGTTGGTTTCCTACATCAACACTATGTGCATCCTTGAGGGGAAGGCGTGCACAATTCCGATCAATCGGGAGAATGTGTCATCCAAAATGCTCTCGACATTGCAAATAACCAAGGGAGTTTGACGATATTAGCCGACCTTTCTTGCTACCATTAAGGTGGAGGAAGGCTCAAAGCAGGGAGAGGACGTGCCCAAGGAGATCCGAGGCATCTTGGAAGAGTACCAGGACATCCTGCTCGCCAAGTTGCCAAGCAAGCTTCCACCTAGGAGAGAGGTGGACCACAAAATCTAACTCGAGTCAGGAGCTCGACCTCCAGCCATAGGTCCCTGTCGCATGGCGCCACCAGAATTGGAAGAACTTTGAAAGCAGCTGAAGGAGTTGTTGGATGCCAGATATATTCGTCCGTCAAAGGCTCCCTATGGTGCACCAGTGCTCTTCTTGAAGAAGTATGATGGTTCATTGCAGCTTTGCATCGATCACGAGCGCTAAACAAGATCACAGTGAAAAACAAGTACCCTATTCCTTTAATAGCGGATTTGTTCGACAGGTTGGGTCAAGCAAGATGCTTTACTAAGCTTGACTTACGCTCGGGATATTATCAAGTGCGAAGTGCGGAAGGAGATGAACCTAAGACCGCATGCGTGATCAGGTATGGATCGTACGAGTTTCTAGTTATGCCTTTTGGTCTCACCAATGCATCGGCCACATTCTGCACTCTTATGAATAAGGTGTTGGAGCCTTTCTTGGACCATTTCTACTTGGATGATATTGTGGTGTATAGTCAAACTATGGACGAGCATGTGGAGCACTTGAGGCAAATATTCCAAGCTCTCAGAAGCAATGAGCTCTATGTGAAGAAGGAGAAGTGCTCGTTCGCACAGGAGGAAGTGATGTTCCTCGGCCACATCACTGGAAGAGGTAAGATTCGGATGGATCAAGCCAAGATTCAGGCTATATTAGAGTGGGAACCTCCCACCAAGGTGACGGAGCTGCGACCTTTCCTTGGTTTGGTAAACTACTATCAAAGGTTCATTAAGAGATATTTGACGATAGCTGATCCACTTACGGACTTGCTGAAGAAGAATCAGGTTTGGGATTGGAATTCAAAGTGCCAGGGGCCGTTCGAGGCCTTAAAAAGAGCTGTGACAGAGGAACCAGTTCTCGCACTACCTGACTTCAGCAAGCCGTATGAAGTGCACACCGACGCGAGTGACTTCGCGATTGTGGAGGCACTACCTACTTAATGATGTTAATGCAGGAAGGACACCCAAGCTTAATGATACTGAGAGGCAGTACACAGTACAAGAGAAGGAGAGGACAGTCGTGGTTCACTGTCTTCGAGTATGGAGGCACTACCTACTTGGCTCGAGGTTAGTGGTGAAGACAGACAAAGTGGCCAACTAGCAGGATTGGGTGAAGCTTATGAACATAGTCTAATTCTCGCACAACCTATAAAGGAGTGAGTCTATTGGAAAGAGTCCGTTCGACATCGTCACTGGACAGTAGCGTTCACTCTTAACTCCATTGCTACAGGCTACGAGGGAAATAGCTCGGCTGCCTATAAATTTGCTAAGGGGGTGGCAAGAGCAGAACGAGTTGGCGCGTTCGTGTCTAAACAAGGCGGCCAAGAGGATGAAGAAATGGGCTGATAAGAAGAGGAGGCATATGGAATATCAGGTTGTTGACTTGGTCCTTGTCAAGCTTTCTACTTTGGATTGGCACAAGAGACTACACAAGAGTTTTATAAGAAAGTACGAAGGCCCATTTCCTATTAAGAAAAGAGTAGGGAATGTAACCTACAGGGTACAACTTTCCCCAACGGTGAAGTATCATCCGGTCTTTCATGTTAGCATGTTAAAGTCTTACCATAAGGACACGGAAGATCCAGATCGTGGGAAATCCAGTCGAGCACTAGCAGGAATTCGCATGGAGTTCGACAAGGAAGCTGATGAGATTATAGCGGACAGGACGGTTCATGAAGCGAACAGCCATCCGAGATTGGAATACTTTATGAAGTAGAAGGGATTGCCTGATAGCGAGAGCAGTTGGGAACCAACACGAGCTCTTTGGCAGTTCGAAGGACTTAATCGAGAAATTCCATCTAGGGAAAGCTCAGCGATGAGGGCATCGCTCGGATAGGTGGGGAGAATGTCACGAACTGCTCCATTTTGGGCACTTGGGCTCATTTTGGGTTCGTCCTATGTGGTGGAGTTGCTAAAATACTTTAGAGAGTTATAGAGTGTTCTAGAACAACATTGTAAATATCTTGTAAAGAGGGATATTTTCATAGAAGATTCTAGAAGAAGATATTTATGCATGAATATATGGGAGTTTCTAAATATTAAATTTTTAACGACTACGACAAAGGTCATAGTATTTAATAAAATAATTTTTTGTGATATTTATAGACATCTTAAAGTATGTAACTACGGTTACTATTTTTAATAAATTATGTCACAGTTTTTTTATAACTGCGACCTTAGTCGCAGTCTGTAATAGCATCACCTGCGACAAAGGTCGCTGTATTATAAAATAACATTTTGTTGTAATATTTATAGACATCCTGAAAGATACGACTACATTCAAGACTTTGTCAGCACACTTATGTTTGATTTCAGGCCTTTGTCAGCACCAAACTCCTCGTTGCAGAAGGCCATGAAAATTGCACCAACGGGGTCTCCTTCATCACATTAACAAAATCTGCCTGAATGTGCTTTTTGAATTTTTGATGAATTCACACATAGGCTTTAGGCTCGATCTCATAGGACCTTCAGTTCTTTCTTACCTATAGAGTAGAAACATTAACAACATAAGTACAAAAGTTTAAAAAAAACATCACAGTCGCAGTACTTTTAAATAAATTTGGAAAAGAAAAAGGACTGTGACCTTGGTCGCAACAATAGATAATAAATTATAATACACTGCGACTAAGGTTGCACTGTTACATAACACTGCAAAAGAGGTCGCATTTTTTTAATTAACCCAGTTTATTAACTAATGAGGACTTTGGTTAATGGTTCAGAGCACTGCGAATCTAATTTCATCATAATGCGACTAGGGTCGTAGTATCCTATTAAGCTAACTTAGTAGAACAGACTACGCCCCAGGCCCTAAAAAAAGAGAGAAGGTATGACAGTGTTTTAAAAAAAAATGTTAAAAACAAAATGAACGTTAATAAATTTTTTTTAAAAATATTTTATTTAGAGACTGCGACCAAGGTCGCAGTAACCGATTAAGCTAATATAAAGAACTGCGACCCAAGTCGACCAAGTGGAATGAAAAAATTTGGTGACCTTTGTCGCTGTGTTAAAAAATTAAAAATTTAAAAAAAAATAATCTCCAATGAGATTGTTAATTCCTATTTTTTCATCTTAAACTGTGACTTGGATTAAAGTTTTAGGGTAAAAAATTAAAAATATTGTTTCAAATCGCATAAATAGATTTAATTTTGATTCTTATTTCTTTAAAACAAAAAATGGTAACTCTTTTACTCTTAATTGCGATCATGGTCGTAAGCTTTTAAAATAAAAAAATTTAATAATTATTTTTTAGAAAATCAAAATTCTTAAAAGTTTTAAAAAAATCAAAATTTTTCCAAAAAAAATTCAGTATTATTTTTTTGGAATTAAAATTCAAAACTGAATAAAAAAATCAGTGCAAGAGTCACTTTTGAATCGAAGTTAAATTTAAAGAGGGAATTTTGTTTAAAAAATAAAAAAATTGGAAATCACAACTGAAAAATCAAAATATTAAGGGCTACAGAACCCAAAAAAATTAGGCTTTCTAGGTTTTCCCTTTACCTTTTTTCGTGGATGATTTCTTGGGCGCCATCTTGATCAGATCTTTGTTTAAAAAAAAAAAATTTGAGCACAATTGTTCGAAAAGTTTAGGAATTAATAATACTAAAATTTTTTAGATTGATGAACTAAAAAATTCAGATCTGTAATTTTTTTTTGAAGGAACAATTTTACAGTATGTAAAAAATTTTAAGGGAAGGTATTTTGGTCAAAGCAATTGTTGAAGTGACTGATGGCTTTTTCAAGCGGGATTTTTGTGTTTTGTCGGTCAAAAATTTTGACAAATGCGTGGCTATTATGATGCCACATCCCGCCGGCTGAGAGACTCTCTCAGCTGGCGGCTGAGGTACAGAAACCCCTATATATATACACATACATTGTGTCCTTCCAAAATGATTTGAGCCCGAATCCTCAAATAGGACTCTTCGACATTCGAATATAAGATCCACTCTATTGAAGTTGATTTATATTATTTCAAGTATCTATAACAAAAAATCAAGTGTTTTGAATATTTTTTGTCCATCCATCAAGCGACGCAAAATGGACGGACGAAAGTAGTGAGTTGGTTAGATCTATGCTTTTAAACATACAAATTCTCGATTCGGCCATTTGATTGTGATTTAAAAAATTAAAAAACCCTGTAAACCAATTTTATTAGGTTTATATATATATATATATATATATATATATATATATATATATATATATATATATATATATATATATATTATAAAGAAAAGAAGGTAAAACAAAAAAGCCAAAAAATCTGAAAATAAAAGGGAAGATAAAATTATAATAAAAGAAAGAAGAAATTTAAATACAATAATAAAAAAAGAGAAAGTTTTAAAAGTATATGTAAATATAAAATAAATATAATAAAAACCTTTGTAAAGAAAAAATAAAAAACATAGAAGAAAAGTAAGAAATAAATGGAAAAAAATATTAAATAAAAAATTATAATATTTCGAAGATTATGGAAAGAGCATAAAAGAAATAGTTAGATAAAAAGTAAAGAAGAAGTCTTGAAAAAGAGACAAAATAAAAAAGTACATTAGTATCAGAAGAAACAAGAAAGAAATTAGAAAAAAAAAAACTTTGAAAGCACACAAGAAATAAAAAGAAAAGATATATTCTTTATAAAAATAGAAAATAAAAACAAAGAAAATAAACCATTAGGTAATAGGTCATAAGGAATTGGAAAACAAATCAGACTGAATCAGAAGCAGATAAAAAAAGGAAACTAAAAAGAAAAAAAGAGCAATCGCACTTCTGGCTCAACCTCAAGCTACAGTCTATAACCTAAACAAAATAGTAATTTTTGAGTTCTCCCTTTTTCTCTTTGTTTTACCCCTGTTATCTTTTGAAATATCCAATTTGAAAGCATGGATTTCAAGTGAAACGAAATTAACATTAACACCTTCAAAATCTTATTAGCAATAATATTCATATCAGGAAGGCAAAAAAATTTGAAAAAAAACATTGTCGGTAGGCCTGTCCCAAGCCAGGATAAAGGAGGAGGGTTGTGATGAATCTGTGACAGCCAACGTAAAATATTGTCACATACTATGAATATGAACCAAGACTCTTTTGGTTCATGTAGCCTACCCCAAATACTTGGGACAAATGGCTTAGTTGTTGTTGTTGTTGTAGGAAGGCAAAAAAAAAAATTTAAAAAACACTACATAGGATTACAAAATTTGATCAAAATAATTCAAAAATCACCAAAGAAGAAAATTTGTAAGGAATTTTTTGTAAGGAAGTAAACCATATATTCCAAAATTGATTGCCCTACCTCACATTTTGCAATGTTTATTGCCTGAATTGATGATTGGGGCACAAATGTAAGTAGATGCTTTAAAATTAGATTAAAATAGAACTCTGAATCAGTTTAGAAATAATACTTAATTGACTTAATTATGAAAACTCATCAAATTAAAAACCAACTTTATTAGGGAACTCCGATTCAGGCGGCCGAAAATAGAGAAGAAAGAGATGCAATTTCTCTCTTTTCCTTTTTATTTTCAGAAAGGCCAAGCAACAATGAGTTACAGAATTTTGATGTTGTTTCTGGATGAAATGAAATATTCTCGACTTCTCCTTTTCGTTTTAAATTTCGATTCTGATTCCGGCTTCAGAGAAATAGAATAGAAAGAGTTCTCTTTTCCTTTTCGATAGATAGAGGTGAGAGAAAAAGAGAAGTGCGGGGGAGAAAGAGAGAGCATGAGAGAAAGAGGGTTTTTTTGTGGGACCATACATTTTCTTTTTGGTTTA
Organism: Agave tequilana; assembly: GCA_038442645.1. NCBI lineage: Eukaryota > Viridiplantae > Streptophyta > Magnoliopsida > Asparagales > Asparagaceae > Agave > Agave tequilana. The sequence goes on along the minus strand of JAVJIF010006077.1, from coordinate 54,911 downwards.
ATAACAAAAATGTATTTTTTAATCTTTGCACATTTCATTCATGTGATAGGAAAAAATAGGGGGGACAAGAGGAGGATGAAGGGGGGCAAAATTATGCATATGTTTGATTATTTGCTTTTAAGAATCGTTTAGATCTAGATTAGATGTAGCTTTAGATATAGATATTAAAGTTATTTAGATATATACCTCTCAAATCTTTTATATTTAAAAATTTACCCCTCTAAATCTTTGCTATTAAAGATTTACTTCTCAAATCTTCTAAATCTTAAGAACTTATCTCTCAAGCTAAATTTTGAATGAAACAAGTGTGTTCTACCCGTTATGCCCTTCTCCACTTTTATTTTTGTTTCTATATGACATAACCCAGATTTTATCAAACAAATTCTTATCCTCTCTCTTCTTCATTCTCTTTTTCATTCTTCTTCTTCTTCTTTCCTCTCTCATATCCCCTTAATCCTAAAATTCCTCAAATTTTTTCTTTGGTCTTCCTCTAAAAGTTTCTAGAAATTTTACTTGATTTTCTTAAGGAGTATGGATGAAAATGATTTAATGTGAGTTTTTTAATGATATATGAATGAAAAAGAAATGTGCTTGCTTTGAGAGAGAGAGAAGTGAAGAAGGAAGAGAAATAAATAAGAAATGAGATTAGTTTATTGGTTCAGGATATAGTGTTTAATTATTTAAATAAGGACAATTTAGTCATTTAAAAAAATTAGGCAAGTTAATAGAGTCAAATCAGAATATTTTATTTTTATTCTAAAAAGGCGGTAACCTTTTAAGATCTAAAAAAATTGACGGGTACATTTCTAATATCAGTGATTTGGGAGGTAAAATTCTAAATACCAAAGATATGGGTGTATATATCTAAGTAACCTATATATTAATACAATTCATAATTAGGTCAAGTTTAGTGGGTTCTTTGGGCCATTCTTGAGCTATGTTTAAGATCCTATGTTTTTCTTTATTATTCAACCAATTTGCTTAATATTCAGCCTTGGGCCGTTGGCCTAATGTCAATTTATTAAAACCGATCGAAAAGGGGTTTTCTTCTTTTCTCTCGTGATTCCTTTACAAACATTGTTCATCCATCCGTTTGGCCGTCTTTCTCGAGAGAGAGAGAGTTTTTTAATGATATATGAATGAGAAAGAAAACAACAACAACAGTAGAGAATAGAAGGGATTAGGGGAATAAAGACTTAGCAGAGAAGCAGCAACAGAATCAGAGAGGGTAGATAGAAGAATAGGAAAAAGAAGAGGACAGAGAAGAGGGGGGGGAGGAGGAAGAGAAGCAGTGGATTAACTTTCAAAAAAGGGAAAGGTTCCATTCCAGATGAAAATAATAAAAAAGTAAAAGAAACTTCCTTGTCAGAAGTTTGCTAGAGTGTTGATATCAACGGCAGTTCCTAGTTGAGTTAGCGGGGATATGGTAAATGCTAGAGAGGAAGAGAGAGGGAAAGGGGAAAGAGCAATCCCCAGTGTCAAATGAATTTGAGAAGGAACGGACTGGCGTACAAGATACTGTTGGAAAGAGAGATTATTATCAAGGAAGACAGCCGAGAGGTCGTTGAGGTGATCGCCAAGGAAATCGATGACGAAAGGAAAAGAAGACAGCAGCAGAAAAATAGCAGCAGCAGCAGAACAGGTTATCCGGTCGACCGACCCGGTCGACCGGATGTGCACAACGTGCACAAGTTGAAGATCGGTCGACCGACTGAAAGCACCTAACTCTCTGTTGGGCACCCAGTCGACCGACCGGTCGACCGGAGGAAGGGTCGGTCGACCGACCAGTCGACCGACAGTCGGGTTCGGGTGAAAATCTGCTGTTTCAAAAATCTGTGCATTTAAGGCTGTTGTTTAATTCTAGGATTTTGTATCAGAAAAATCTGAAGGCTAGAGCTCTCTTTCATTCAAAGAGGCTGCTAGCAATTGTAATCTTCCTAAAAGAAATTAATCTCTCTTCTGGATTGCCCGAGGACGTAGGCATTGAGGCCGAACCTCGTTAGATCGTGTGTTTGAGTTTGTGTTTTCTTTTGGTGATTATTTGTGCTGTTTGGTTGTTCTTTGTGCTTGGAGATTTGTTAAGATCCTCAGATGGTTGTTGTCACGAAGGCACAACAAGTGGTATCAGAGCTTCCAGGTTTGGCTTGGGATTTCTGAAGATTCAGAGGGCTCGAGATCTGATTCGGTGGAGATCGTGTGTCGATCTCCGATCAGAAGTATTGGTGTTCGTGGGATTGTGTGTCGATCACAGGAGGACGTAAGGAGGGCTCGTGGAATCTGTGGTGAAGTAGATCCGGAGAGAAACTCGATCTAGGATTTCAAGGGAAAGGTAAAAATCCAATTTTTATCTGAGTAGAGATCTATTTCCAGTTGATTGTTCTTCTGCATAGATAGAGGATAAATAAATCTCAATGGAAGAAGAAATTGTTTCGGCTAAGACAATGAATTCTCACCCAAGGATTGAAGTTGTCAAGTTCAACGGTACAAATAACTTTGGGATGTGGAGATGTGAGGTTATGGATGCACTGAATGCATCGAACCTAGAGGACACTCTCCTATTGGAGAAGAAGAAGAGCACGACCACTGATGAAGAGTGGGCAAAGATGAACAGGTCAGCATGTGGATTGATACGTTCATGTTTGTCGCAAGACATAAAATACCTTGCGCAACATGAGACGTCGGCGAAGAAACTGTGAGAAACCCTTGCGAAGAAATACCTGACTAAGAGTGTTGAGTTCAGGTTGCAGCTTAAGAGTAAGCTGTATAATTTTCAGATGAAGAAGGGGAGCACAGTGAATGAGCACATCAACCGATACACGAAACTTCTTACAGACTTGGTAAACGTGAATGTCACGATAGAAGAGGAAGATAAGGCGATCATCTTTCTGAACTCACTCCCGGTGGAGGAGTATGAGACATTCACTCTGACCTTCATCAATAGAAGGCAGACCTTGGATTATGATGAAGTGTCGTCTGCACTGACTAGCTATGAGACGAGGAAGAAGGAGAGACATCCTTCTAGGTCAAGCTCATCGGCAGAGGCACTGGAAGTAAGAGGCAGGGGTTCATCGTGGAAGGGCAAGGAGGTTAGAGGAAGATCGAAGTCCAGGCCGGGCTTCAGGGATCTCAAGAGAAATCAGTATGCTTTCTGCAGAGAGATTGGGCACTGGAAGGTGGACTGTCCGAAGTTCAAGGGAAAGAAGAAAGAATCGAAATCCGAGGCAAATCTAGCAAAGGTGGTTAACACTGCAAGCAGTAAATCACAGGCAGATGGATCAGACTCAGATTCGTCAGTGTTCTCTTTTTCAGTTACAAACCCCATCATAGGCTACTCGGGTGAAAACGAGTGGATCTTGGATACAGGTGCAACATATCATGTATGCCCAATTCGAGACTGGTTTACCAGTTTTAGAAGCTGGAGGGGTGTTCGGTCGTCATTGGCGATGATCATCCGTGCGTCATGGAGGGTGTTGGCACTATTCTAATCAGAATGTTCGATGGGATGATGAGGGAGCTGAAAGAAGTGAGGTATGTACCTCAGTTGAAGAGGAACTTGATTTCTGTAGGAGCTTTGGAATCATTGGGCCTTGGAGTGTCTATTAAGGAGGGAGTCCTTAGAATGACAAAGGGTTCGATGGTGGTGTTGAAGGCTGATCGCCGGAACAACTTGTACTACTTGAAGGGTAGTACGATGACAGGGCAGGTGGCAGCTTCTACCAGTCAAAAGGAAGATTCAACCCGGCTGTGGTACATGAGGCTGGGTCATGTAGGAGAGAAGTCATTGCAAGCTCTTGCGAGGCAAGGGTTGCTGAAGGGTGCTGAGACCTGCAAGATGGATTTCTGTGAGCATTGCATCATCGACAAGAAGACCAAGGTGAAGTTTGGCACAGCTTCACACTGCACAGAGGGTATTCTTGACTATGTTCACACGGATGTATGGGGACCTACCAAGACTGCATCGATTGGAGGTAACCACTATTTTGTGTCGTTCATTGACGATTTTTCTAGGCGCTGTTGGGTGTACACTATGCGACACAAAGATGAAGTCCTAGAACTGTTTGTGAAGTGGAAGGCTAATCTGGAGAGAAGCACGAGAAGGAAGGTCAAGGTCCTCCGTTCTGACAATGGAGGAGAGTACAAATCGGATCCTTTCCTACAGTTATGCCTTGATGAGGCCATAAAGAGACACTTCACGGTACGAGAGACTCCGCAACAAAATGGGGTGGCTGAGAGGAAGAACCGGACTTTGCTAGAGAAGGTCCGGTGTATGTTATCCAATGCAGGACTGTCAAAGGAGTTTTGGGCTGAAGCTTTGGCGTATGCATGCCATCTCGTCAATAGGTTGCCGTCATCTGCAATAGGGGGAAGACTCCTCTTGAAGCTTGGTCAGGAAAAGCTGTTGGGGACTATGATTTGATGTGGGTCTTCGGATGTCCAGCCTACTACCATGTCAGAGAAGACAAGTTGGACCCAAGGGCAAAGAAGGGAGTGTTCGTTGGCTTCAAGCGAGGAACCAAGGGGTTCAAGATTTGGGACCAAAAGGACAACAAGTTCATACTCAGCAGGGATGTCACGTTCGATGAGGCTTCTTGATGAAGCCTACGGTCTCTCAGCAGGTAGAGACCAGCAAGACCAAGGAGCTATTGCAGCAGGTGGAGATTGATGCAGATCCACCATCTCTAGAGGATTCAGTATCAGTTCGGATTATTCCTGAGGTGACACAGGGAAGTGATCGAGCAGTTGAAGAAGATGCTGGAGATGTTGAAGAGGGTCAAGAGCAGGTCATGGGTACTGTTCCAGATCCTACTGCAGTTGAAAGACCACGAAGGAACACTAGGAAACCAGGTTGGCTCACCACTGATATGGTCGTCGCGTATGCACTTCCAGTTGTCGAGGAGGCTATTCCATCTACCTTCAAAGAAGCTGAGATCAGTTCGGAAGTAAGGATGTGGAAAGCGGCCATGAATGAAGAGATGCAATCTCTTTACAAGAATGACACATGGGAACTCACCAAGTTACCCAAAGGGAAGAAGGCCATAGGGTGCAAATGGGTATATGCTAAGAAGCAAGGATCACTCCAAGAAGATGCAGTGCGCTACAAGGCTCGGTTGGTAGCTAAAGGCTACGCTCAGAGGGAAGGAATTGACTATAACGAGGTATTCTCTCCTGTAGTTAAACATTCGTCAATTCGTATTCTATTAGCCTTGGTTGCTCAGAATGAGTTAGACCTTGACCAACTTGATGTGAAGACCGCCTTTCTCCACGGCGATCTTGAGGAGGAGATCTATATGACACAGCCCACATGTTACAAGACTGCAGGGAAGGAAGAGTTAGTATGCAAACTAAAGAAGTCACTGTATGGATTGAAGTAGTCTCCTAGACAGTGGTACAAGCGATTTGATAGCTTCATCAGAAAGAAGTACACACGTAGCCATTATGATCCATGTGTGTACTACAAGAGGCTACCATCAGGTGAATATATCTATCTACTTCTTTATGTAGATGATATGTTGATTGCTTCGAGGTCGAGATCTGCTATAGATGCTCTAAAGAAGGATCTATCGTCAGAGTTTGAGATGAAGGACCTGGGAGAAGGTAGGAAAGTATTGGGTATGGAGATCACTAGATTCAGGAAAGCTGGCAGGGTAAGTTTGACTCAGAAGGGCTATTTGGAGAAGGTACTGCAGAGGTTTAATATCAGCAAGGATACCAAGTCTGTTAGTACACCTATGGCGTCTCACTTTAAATTGTCTGCAAAGATGTCTCCAAGGAGTGTTCAAGAGCGTGAGTATATGTCTCACGTTCCATATGCCAGTGCGGTGGGTAGCTTGATGTACGCTATGGTGTGTACAAGGCCAGATCTATCACAGGCCGTCTCCATGGTGAGTCAATATATGCATGATCGGGGACAGGGTCATTGGGAAGTTGTGAAATGGATCTTGAGATACATCAAGGGAACCATTGATGTAGGCCTAGTGTTTGAGAAGGACAACACTAGAAAGCAAGAATGCATAGGGTATGTGGATTCTGACTATGCAGGGGACCTTGACAAGCGCCGGTCGACGACGGGATATGTCTTCACATTTTCACAGGCACCGGTGAGTTGGCGCTCTACACTGCAGTCTACCGTCGCTTTGTCAACCACAGAGGCTGAGTACATGGCTATGACAGAGGCCATGAAGGAGGCAATCTGGCTTCAGGGGTTGCTTGATGACTTGGGCGTGAAACAGGATCTGCTGAAGATTAACTGTGACAGCATGAGCGCCATCTACTTGGCGAGGAACCAGGTCTATCATGCAAGGACGAAGCATATTGACGTCAGGTACCATTTCGTTCAGGAGATTCTGGAGGAAGGTGACATCGATCTGTTGAAGATTCACACTTCGGAGAATCCAGCCGACATGCTTACAAAGGTGGTGTCGGGAGTGAAGTTTGCACACTGCAAAGCTTTGCTCCATGTCGTTCAGGTGGTTTGAGCTTGCTGAAGCTCATTTGGGTGAACTACGAACGGCTTGATCCCTTGGGTAGGGATATGTAGGCAACCACTTTGGTGCAGCCGCTCTCGAGTCGATGTTCGGCTCAGATTTAAAAAATCTTCACCGAGGTGGAGAATTGTTAGAAAGAGAGATTATTATCAAGGAAGATAGCCGAGAGGTCGTTGAGGTGATCGCCAAGAAAATCGACGACGAAAGGTAAAGGAGACAGCAGCAGAAAAATAGCAGCAGCAACAGAACAGGTTATCCGGTCGACCGGCCCGGTCGACCGGACGTGCACAACGTGCACAAGTTGAAGCTCGGTCGACCGACTGAAAGCACCCAACTCTCTGTTGGGCACCCAGTCGACCGACTGGTCGACCGGAGGAAGGGTCGGTCGACCGACAGTCGGGTTCGGGTGAAAATCTGCTGTTTCGAAAATCTGTGTATTTAAGGCTGTTGTTTAATTCTAGGATTTTGTATCAGAAAAATCTGAAAGCTAGAGCTCTCTTGCATTCAAAGAGGCTGCTAGCAATTGTAATCTTCCTAAAAGAAATTAATCTCTCTTCTGGATTGCCCCCAGGACGTAGGCATTGAGGCCGAACCTCGTTAGATCGTGTGTTTGAGTTTGTGTTTTCTTCTGGTGATTATTTGTGCTGTTAGGTTGTTCTTTTGTGCTTGGAGATTTGTTAAGATCCTCAGTTGGTTGTTGTCCCGAAGGCACAACAGATACAAGGTTTGGATTTGACTCAAAGGCAAAGATGGGGCGACCCTCAGTTGAAATCCATGTCCCAGTCAAGAAGGCACATAGGAGAACGCACATTGCTTGAGCACTCCGCCTCACTAGCTTTGAAGAGGTGCTAGGCTGCACGCAAGGCACACACCGTTTGGGTCGAATTAGGTTCCACGGATAAAACTCACTGCATCTCTCCTAATTTGGGCGTTAGTCAGAATCCTAGGAGTATGCATGATGTGCCATATTCTTGTTTTCAAGATTGTATGATGGTATGCATATCACTGTGTGTTTTACGGTGGAGCTAAACTTGAACGCATAATAAGTTGGAGGGCCTTTTTTTTCAAAAGAAAAGGAGTGAATATTTCAACTTTAGGTCTGTAAGAGGCTAGATAGTATCATTCTTTGTATAGTAAATTGTGTGGGGTTCTTTGGCTACTCTTTTTGTTCTATAGTGCTGTGGCATCAGAGATTTCCAGTATTTTGCTTAATGTAAAGGAGAAACACATCATATACTAAAAATTGTGTGGGGTTCTTTGGCTACTCTTTTTGTTCCATAGTGCTGTGGCATCAGAGATTTCCAGTATTTTGCTTAATGTAAAGGAGAAACACGTCATATACTAAAACTTTGACATTTGTACAGCCAATGTTCCATGATGCTAAGCATGTTTGTAACTCTCTAAATTTTTGCTTGCATGCTGTGATATTGACTTGCAGGGGTACTGGAGCTGTGGTTTTACCTGAGCTTAACAATGACCAGATACTGAAAATAAGCCTCAGAAGTTTGGACTTGGAAGATACAACACCCATTTCACAGGTCCCGTTAGCATGTTTCCCAGTTGGTTACTTTCATTGTAAGAAATTAAGGAAGCACTCAACCCAAGTGGTTCATTCTGTTCTGTACAGGAATATGGAGGCGGTGGGCATCGGAATGCAAGTTCCTTCGTGTTGGCTGCCAAGGAGTTTGAGCGATGGAAAGTCAGAGCTGAATCTCCACAATAATTCGACAACACAATTGGTACTTAATCCATCGCCATGAGCAAATGAACAAAACTCAACAAGTTATCTGGAAATTTGTTTTTTTCTGAGATGGTTTTCCAGAACTAGAAAAGTTTTTCGATTAAATGGTGGTAACTAGTAAAGGCAGTTTCAGACCCGCAGTCAAAACTAGTTTGTAGGCCAGTGACGCAGACGGGAAAATAAAGAAGACGATCGTCGCAGGTTAAATTTCGTTATAGCGTTGACTAACCTTGAAGAGATCTCCAGGTAGGGGTAACTACTCGAATCCATGAGCAAAAACCGACTCGAATCACGACCCAAGAGAACAACTCGAATCCACGAGCAAATATGAGAAAAATTCAAAAGTTTATTAATAAAAAATTGAATACCTAAAACCCTAGGATACAACGGCCTTATATAGGCAAATAAAAGAAGAATACTTTTATAACTAGGAAACTAAAATAAAGAAAAAAAAATAAAATAAATTGGAATCCAAAATAGACCCAGAAAACAACTTCTAATCAGAATCAGAAATACTGATACGTAACAAGCATGTTGACAGCTGAAGGGTGTTGTCGACAGGTCAAGAAAAAACTGTTATACCCGAACTCTCGGTAAAAGCCTGTTGACAGGCTATATGAAAGGGCTATCGACAGGTCAAGAAAGACTGACAAACCCGAACTCTCGGGAAAACCCTCTCGACCTGCCAGTTGTATGACTGTCAATAGGTTAAGCTATTTCAGCATGTTGATTTCCTTGTCTTGCTACTTGATCTCCTACATCAGTCCCTCTGTCTTCAAAAGAACTCGTCCTCGAATTATAGTCAGGATTTAGCTGCTCTAGTGGGTAATAATCATAGAAAGCCACCACATTAAATATCTTTGATATCACCATATCACTTAGAAGATTTATAACATAGGCGTTATCATTAATCTTCTTCACGATTTTGAACGGACCATGCTTCTTTGGCTTCAATTTGTTGTACGTTTCAGCAAGAATTATTTCTTTTCTCAAGTATACCATTACCATGTCTCTTTCTTCGAAGACCTTTTCTCTCCTCCTTTTGTCAGCAGGGGCTTTGTACCTTGCATTGGATTTCTCTAACCTTATTCGAACCTCCTTTTGAACGTCTATTACTTGCTCAACCATGGCATTAGCTGCATTACTAAATTTTTCGCCAATGAATAATTTGGCTAAGTTTAAGAGATGATGAGATACCTTTCGATAGACAATATAAAAGGGTGACATACCCGTTGAATTGTGAATTGTGATGGTGTAGGCAAACTCCGCTTGAGGCAAAGCTTGATCCTATGCTTTTGGTCTGTCTACACATATACTCCTCAATAAATTGCCTAGGATGCGATTAACAACTTCTATTTGGCCATCGGTTTGCATGTGTGCCGTGCTACTGTACTTTAAATATGTGTCAAACTTTCTCCATAAAGTAGTCCAAAATGTTGCCAAGAACATATTGTCGCGATCTGAAACAATAAAACTCTGCACGCCATGCAGTGTCACTATATCTTGGAAAAATAATTTGACCACATGTGGTACATTAGATGTTTTCCGGCAAAGAATAAAGTATGCCATCTTAGAGAATCGATCAACTACCATGAAGATAGAATCTACTCTCTTTTGTGTGCGAGGAAGTCCCAACACGAAATTCATGCTCAAGTCTTCCCAAATATCCTTCAAGACAGGCAAAGGTGTGTACAAGTTTGTATTTTGAGCTTGACCTTTAGCGTTTGACACATTGGGCAGCTCTTTATAACTGTAGTCACATCCTTGCCAGTTGGGGCCAGTAATATCTTTCGTCAAGACTTGCCTTCGTCTTATCTCTCCTAAAATGTCCTCTAAGTCCGCCTTCGTGCAAGTCTCTAATAATATTCTGCCTCAACAAAGTCTTTGGTACACATAACCGGCTTATTTTGAAAAGAAATCCATCTAAGATATGAAAATCTTTTGCAGGCTGCCGTGACGAGCAATTCTCTCAGATTTCAGCAAAGTCATCATCCCCTTTATATAACTCCTTCAAACATTCAAACCCAATAATTTCGTTTTGTAATGAGATCAACAGCGAAACTCTTCGACTCAAAGCATCGAAAACTTTGTTATCTACTTCTAATTTGTGACGGATCACAAAGTTGAATTGCTCAAAATAGGATGCTCACCTTGCATGCATCTTGTTGATATGTCTTTGGTTCTTGAAGCATTAGAGTGATTGATAATCCAAAAATAGTACGAAGTCACTAGCTATAAGATAGCTCTCTCTTGACTTCAGCAAACAGTATACTGCATATAACTCCTGCATATAACTCCTATTCATATGTAAACCACTTTTGTCATGTCTCGTTTAACTTTTTACTGAGGAAGGCTATAGGTCTCTTTTCCTGTGAGAAGACTGCTCCAATGCCAACTCCACAAGCATCACACTCTAACTCGAACACCTTATCAAAGTTTGGAAAGGCTAAACGAGCATTAATAAGCTTCTCCTTGATAAGTTTAAAAGCCTTCCCGGCTTCATCAGTCCAGATGATAACACCCTTCTTCTTCAAACAAACTATCATGGGTGCTACCAAGATACTGATGTTGCGAATGAAATGCCGGTAGAAAGTAGCTAGGCCGTAAAAGATTCTGTAGGTCTCTTAGAGGGGTGAATAGGTGACAAGCTAATTTAATGCAAAACTAATGCGAAATTAAAAACTATTAAGCTAACACATAAAATATAACACAAGAATGTAGCCGAATTCTCGATGAAGGGCTCTGGATTATCTCTCCAAGATTCCTCTAGATTAAGAGTTGAGGTGCCACTATGGCTCTCTTGGTTGAATACAAGTGTGAGCAAACAATTTCAAGCATATATAACAATTAATCTCAAGATGTATCAAGCATATAAAGATAAGCACAATAAGAACATGTAAAACATAAATTACAAGTGAGAGAGAGAGATAAGTAATCGCAAACATGGGAGATTTGTTTCAAGGTTCGAGCACACTTGCTCTATGTCCCCGCTTTCAACACTATGAAGGATTTTCACTAAAATCGATCCGGCAAGATCACTCGGCGCTACAACACCTACAACGAGCTCCCTCAAGAACTCTTGGATCCGCAAGTCCCTAACTTGTTCCCGCAAGAACAACACACGCAAGCACAGGTTGCACCTCTACACCGAGCTCTCACAAAAACTTGTCACAACGCGAACCCACAAGTTCGCCTCCTCAAATACAAAGATATAAACTTGGTGATCTCTACACTTTGATCAGCGAAAACACTCTCATAACAAATGATCTCTAGAGGATAAATATAGCAAAGGAAAGCTCAAGTTTATGTGAGAAAACAAGTTAGATTGAGTGGTGAAAAATTCAAGAAATCTCTTTTAAAAACACTCTTTTAAAACTCTCCTTTTGATATGAAAGTTTAGCCTAAAAACATGTGGAGAAAAATTCTAAGAGAGATGGGAAAAACTGGCTCTAAAACATCTCCAAAATCTTGTCCAAACCTGGCCAAGAGAACCCCATTTTATAGCGCTCAGAAAATAGCCATTGGGCGCAGTTTCTGGCCAAACTGACCTGTCAGTCGACCGACCGGTCGACTGACTAATGATCATATTTATGGCTGTTGGGGTTGCCAGTCAACTGCCCAGTCGATCGCACCTAGGTCAAAGACCTATCGATCGATCGAGGCAAGAATCAGAGAGCACTGCACTCTGGCCGGTCGACCGCTCGGTTGACCGATCCACAGAGTAAACTCTCTAGATCGGTCGACTATCGGGTCTACCGGCCCTCAAGCCAGACTTGTGCATGTTGCATGTGCACATCAGTTGACCGCTTGGTCGACCAACTTCTGAATCGGTCGACCGCCGGTCGACCGGCCCTTAGGACAGACTTGTGCACGTTGCATGTGCACATCAGTTGACCGCTTGGTTGACCCTTCGGTCGACCGGTCGGTCGACCACCAGAAGCCCAGGGATTTTTAGGGATTAAAACTTGGTCTTTTAATATCCTATAAATCTCATAAAATCTCATAAAATCACATAAAATCCACAAAAATAAGTCTTTAAAATACTTTGAAATCCAAATATGTGTTCAAAAATTAACACATATTACAAACAAGTTGAACTATTTTGAGGTATAGAAGTTAAAGCTTTAAATAAAAATCTTATTTTTTAAAATCAACTTTGAAATGAAAAACGAATTTTTTTTCAAAACTTGTTCAAATATAAAAACAAGATATTAAAACTCATTTGAAGAATTGTGAATATAGATATGATCCAATACACATATAAGATGAAATATCTATATTTTGACAATAAGTTCTAAACAAAGTTTTGATAAATACAAAATGTAAAAGCATAAACTAGAAATATCAAACTAAGTTTTCTAAACATTTGAACCAACAATGTATATGGATCATGTAAACTTGTTTTGATGAAATTTATTCATGAAACCAATAGATATATACTTAGAAGTTCAAAATCAAAACGGTATTTTCTAAAATCAAAACTATAATTATGAAAACACATAAATTTTGTGTATGTGTGTGTATGAGCTTGAGCAATTCACAACTAATTTATCCTTTATATCTTGTTTAAAATAAAAATCTTAACAGTTACAAACACTAGATTCAAGTCTTGAAAATCTTCTTCTCCATCTTGACTTGGTCAAAACCTTAATTCAACGAGTTAGACTCCTCTTGAGTATTTGATGCGATCTTAATGCACGAGCTCTTAAATCAACACGTACTAACTTCAAAACTTGACTTCAAATATTTCATTGGAGTTAAACACCGACTAAGATCTTGATCAAATATCTAAAATTTATTAAACACACGATCATTAGTAATATAACTACATGAGTTAATCATCATCAAAACTAGAGTGATGGGCCTTTGAGCCAACAATCTTCCTCTTTTTGATGATGATAAAACTCATGAAGTTATATTTGCATGAATTAAAGATAAGCTTCATAGAACCCCCCTTAACTCATGCATAGTAATAAACAATAAAGATATTCAATAAAAGCACTTGAACAAACAAAAATATATGTATAAACATAAATATATAGCATGCATATATAAACTCTCTAATTCTTCTCTCTCTTTTTGCCAACTCATCAATAAAAGGGTGAAGAAAAATAAACAAGAAGATGTATATGTGATATACATTCATGAAGAGGAGAGACGTTAAGTTAACTCCCCCTGCATACATGTATTACATGGAGAAGGGATGACTAAACCCTAACCCATATAAAACATATTATACAATGTATAAGCGGAGATGTTAAGCTCTCCCTACACACGTATACCATATAAAGAAGAGAGGTCAAGCTCCTCAATAAGTAAAATACACTCAACATGAATCTATATATAGAGGAGATATTAAGCTCCCCTTGCATATAAGCAATATATTTCAACAAATTTTGAAAACTTTTTTAAAATAAATTTTCAACAAAACAAATTTTGATACCACTAGTAGGTGGCAAAACAAATGTTGATAAACCGATTGTAGGTAAACATAAACATTATTTTATAAGTAAACATCAACATGAATACCACTTGTAGGAAAACATAAATATTGTGAAATCATTTTAAAGAACTTTTTTCTTTTTTTTGACATAGTGCATAAGCTTGTATATGATACCAATTGAAAAATAATTGACATTAAGAACTAAATCAAGCTTATCTTGAAAACAATTTGTGCCATAAAGAGTTAACATGCTTAATCTTAGCACAATAAATCGTATATATGTATGTTTGGAAATATCACTTGAAATTTGAATCATACATATATTGAAAACAACTATGAGTATACAAAAATGAAATTTTCATTGAAAATTATGTATATCTCATAACTACCACCCTATTTATACACATATTTGAAAGATATTCAATAAGGGTATACAAGGCATGGTCGCACATTCAACCGCCCTTTGATGATAAGAAATTTCAAAAATAAGGTTTTGAAAGTAATTTTAGATTGAAAACGCTACAAAGTGAAGATTAGATAACTAGTTTAAAGTAATTTTTGAAAAACTAGTTAAAAATCTTTCAAAACATGAAACCAAATCATATATCCCATGAAGCATGCTTAATACATAAAAACTGTCACTCAAGATCTATAAGACACAGAAATTAGCTCATGAAAATAAGATCATGAGTAAACAAAAGAAATGTGAGTGCACAATAATCATGTGAATAGCATATTCATGAAAATAAATAATAAAGTTCAAAACAAACATGAAATTCTTTTATCAAAAACATGAAAATCATCAAAACTAAAAATTTCAGTAAATTAAACAAGCTTCAAGTTATATATATGTTTTGTTGAAACTAAAAGTATACATACATATCCTAAAAACAAACGAGTCCATAATAGAATTTTACATTAAAGCAAGTGACTCAAGAATATACATGTATATCTATTAGTTTTAGACAAAATTAATATATACATGAAGCTAAACATATAAAAAATAAGAAAACAAGTATAAATAAGAGAATCATTAAAACTAGGTTATACAAGTACATGAAATGGGTACAAATGAGCAATAAAGTATAAACACATAACAATCAAGTGTAACTCACTACTTGTCCAAGTATACACACTAACAAAAACTACATCTAAATAAGTAATCACCACATGAAGCATAAAACATGAACAAATATGATCATTAGGCTAAATGCACGTATTTTAGAAGTAGCATATACATAGTAGTTAAAGTAAAGTGAGAACGCAAAAATATGAATTCATATAAATATGGGTGTATCCCAAAGACTATCTATGTATATCACATGTCTAATAACATTGCATTTAATATAATGAGTATTAAAACCAAAACATGCTAAAAAAAATCATAAATGTAAAAATATGTATACTAAAATAGGAGTTTAGAGATAGTTACCAAACCATATGAGCTATTCTCTAAGTCTTCAAATCATGAAGGTCCTCCCACCAAACATTCTTGATAGGATGCATCAACATGGTATGTCCATTTAGCTTCACATGCATCACCACCAAGGTACCAACCCTCTCACGTTTTGTAAGAGATCACACCTAAATCAAACACAAAAGATGAGAATTTTGGTACCCATATTTTTTTTGGGTCCATGGGGGCTAGTATTATAAGAAACCTAAACATTTTATTAGCAAAATTTAAATGTTTATTATATCAAAATAAAATTTGCAAGATGGTCTTTTCGGCCACAATGTGTACATGTGTACACATTAGCATACATATGTGTAGTGTGAGTGTGATCATGGTGTGCGTGTGTATGCCATGGGGTATGTGTATGCATGTGTGAAACTTCTTTCTTGCGAAACATAGATTCCAATTTGGAGTGGTTAAATGCACATTGGCTCAAAGTAGAGCCCAAACAATCAATTTTCTTTTTCAAAACATGAATCTCATTTTTATCAATAGGAGGTGCAACATTATTAGCATGAGAAACATGGCAAGGATCAACATTATTTTTCTTTTTATAAATATTTTCTTTTAAAATAATTTTTTTCAAAAAGTCTTTTTCCTTAAAAATAACTTCCTTTTCTTTTTCACCAAAGTAATTTTATTCTTCAAACATTCATTTTCTTTTGAAATAATTTCAAATTTATTTTTAAAAGAGTCCTTTTCTTTTAAAATGGAATCATTTTCATTTTTCATTCTTTTATTTTTTATATTTCAAGCAAATCATATTTTTCTAGAAGTTGTTGACAAAATAAATCAAGCTCATCATATGGCATGTCAACATCTTCATCAAGCTCAGATTCGGAGTTTATCTCAAGGGGGTCATCCCCTTGGACCATGTAACACATATTAACAGTAGCACTTCCATCATCCGAGTCACTCCCCATGTAGTATGCTTTTTGCTCACCAAGGGAGATAAAGGTGTTCCATACTACAAAAATCGAATCAAAGTTAGCAACCCTAAATAAATATTCATCATTTAGGGTAGATTTCAAAGCATGGATTTTTGTGTTAGCCTCAAGATGTTTGTCATTTAAATAATAAGAATCTTTAATAGTGGCAAAATAAATATGAATACCTAGGGCTTTTAGTTACATGGACATCTTAACTTTCTAAGTTTGGATGTTAAGAATGTCAAACATAGAAGGTGTCATGAACTCCACGTGTGTGTACAAATTCTGTGATTAGCTAAAATAGACTCTTTAACTCTAAATTGTTAACCCAAATCAAGAGCACAAGCTCTGATACCACTTGTAGGTCACCTAGAGGGGGAATGAAAAGGTGTCAAGCTAATCTAATACAAAACTAATGCGAAATTTAAAACTATTAAGCTAACACACAAAGTACAACACAAGAATGTAGCCGAATTTTCGGTGAAAGGCTCTGGACTATCTCCTCAAGATTCTTCTAAGTTAAGAGTTGAGGTACCACTATGACTCTCTTGGTTGAATACAAGTGTGAGCAAACAATTCCAAGTATATATAACAATTAAGCACAAGATGTATCAAGCATATAAAGATAAGCATGTTGGCCCAGAGGCCCTTCACCCTAGTTTTGATGATGATTAACTCATGTAGTTATAGTTTACTAATAATCTTGTGATATTTAGTTTCAGATATTTAACCAATATTTAGTAGGTGATTAGCTTCAACAAAGATGTTTTAGAACTTTCACCTGGTGATTCAAGAGCTCGAGCGTCAAGTTCACATCTAGCACTCGTTGGAGCCTAGCTCAGCGGATCACGTTTGGATCGAGTCGACTTGGAGACGGCATTCTACAAGAAGACCTCAGTTTGTTTTAGTTTAAGATTGCTTAGATCTATTATAAAGATTAGATAGTGTGATATGCTCAAGTTCACAATACACACACATGTTTTCAGTTTAAGTTTCATGTTTATTGGTTTTGGTTTTTCGGTTTAACCGATCTTGGTTTTCAAGTCAAAAACATAGATATAATACCTTTCATGTATATTGGAGTCTATCCATATACAATATGCTTCAAACTTGTTTCAATATCATGTTTTTGTATTTACGTATGTTTTGAAGAAAACGATTTTCCATTTCAAAAATTCAAGTTTCGGAAAATACAGTTTTTGGTTTAAGGCTAAATTTCAAGATCACAAAAATGGTTCAAATAGTTTGAAATATGTGTTGAATTTTTGTCACACATGTTTGTATATAAAAGATATAATAAGAACTGATTTTTGTGAAATTTATGTGTTTTTATAGGATTTAATTAAAGTTAAAAACCCAAGTTTTTAAGTCCTATTTTAGCTGGACTGGCTTACTGCCGGTCGACCGGATCGGTCGACCGTAGCAGTAGTCGGTCGACCGGACCGGTCGACCGACGTACACAAGCGTGTATGCCAGCTTGAGCTGGTGGGCCGGTCGACCGGGCGGTCGACCGTCCAGAGAGCTCTGCTCTCTGAAAATGGCCCCGGTCGACCGACCGGTTGACCGGACAGAGATTCTGCTCTCTGTATCCAGCCCCGGTCGACCGAGCGGTCGACCGGCCAGAGAGCCGTGCCTCTGGATCCAGGCACGGTCGACCGATAGGCTTAACGGTAAAAAATGTGATCGTGGCCGGTCGACCGGCCGGTCGATCGGAAGGGCAAATTTGCCCTTGTCAGCTACCAACGGGTAGATTTGAAATGAGGGTATAAATACCCCATTTCTTGGTTATTTTGAAGAAGAATTTAAGAGCTAAAATTTTCATTCTCTCTAGTGTTTTAACACAAGTTTTCAAAGAGTTTTTAAGCCAAAAGATTTATCTTTATTTGTTTTAAAGGGTTGGAAAAATCAAGAAAAAGGAAAGTCTTTGGGATTGGTTTTTGATCTTCATTTCATATCTATTCTAAGAATTTTCTCAAGAGTTTTTCTTTGAGTTTTGATTTTCAAACTCTTTATTTCTCACACTTGAGCTTATCTATCTATCCTATCTATTAGGATCTATTTTGTCGGAAAATTAGTTTGTGGTTGTAGAAACCACCAAGTTGTAAACCTTCCATCTTTGTGATATCCCTCTAGTGAGAGGTGATTGTATTGATATCCCTCAAGTGTGAAGGGATAGTGGAAGTGGTATTTGGATCCCTCCAGTGAGAGGTGGAGATTGTGTTGGAATCCCTCAAGTGTGAGGTGATTGTGTTTGAGTGGCTTTAAGCCTAATCCCTCTAGTGAGAGGTGGATTGTTGTTTGGCTAAGTGCCTATCCCTCTAAGTGTAGAGGTGATTTGAGTTGTGCCTTGCCTCTAGTGAGAGGTTGTTTGAGAGAGGAGTTGTGTACTCCTGGTTTGTATTTACCTAAATCCTCAGTGGAGGTCCCTGTGTGGGAAGTCCGGTGTGGACGAGTTAGTGGAAATCCTTCTGTGTGAAGGCGGGGACGTAGAGCTGTGTGATCGAACCTCGAAACATATCTTGTTGTTTGCGTTTGATCCACTTTCTCTTAACTCTCTCATTTATATTGTGCCTTGCATCATTCTTATTGTTCATTCATCTTATATGCTTGGTTGTGTTTGTTTGTGTGCCTCACTTGTGTTTAACTAAGAGAGCTTCATATAGCACCTCAACTCTTATTCAGAGGAATCAAGAGGAGTTAGTCCAGAGCCCTTCACCGAGAATTCGGCCACACTCTTTGGTTACACTAAGTGTGTTGCAATTAGTTTTGTAATTCCGCATTATTTGTCATAGATTAGCTAGTCACCTATTCACCCCCCTCTAAGTGATTTCAATTGGTATCAGAGCCTACACTCCTGATATTAGGTTTAACCACCTAGGAGTGTGATCTTGGTTTCTAATCTATAGTTGCATTTGCACACATATTGTTTACACTCATGGATTGCTTGACCCCTCCTATGTTTGATGTTTCTAACATCGACGTATGGAAGATTAAGATGAGTATATATCTCAAGACCATAGGTTTGCATGTGTTCCTTGCCGCTACCAAGAAATCCAATCTTGATAATAGCAAGCATATAGAGGCCAATGCGCAAGCCCTAAAGGCACTTAGTAGCACGCTTAATAAAGAATATTTGTGTATGGTTTCTCATTGTGATTCTGCTTTTGCAGTGTGGAACACTTTGATCTCCTCCAAGCTTCCACCGACGAATATTGTGGAGGATGAATCTAGTAGAGAATTCGAGCAATATTGCTACATGGTCCAAGGGAATGACTCCCTTGAGGTAAACTCAGAAACTCAATTAGATGATGATGATGCTAGTTCTTCTAGTAACGAGTATATTGATGCCAATACTTTAAATGAAGAACTATCAATTGTTTGTGAAAAATTATTAGAAAAATATAATCTTTTGAAAAAGAAAAGTTTTGGACTAAAAGAAGAAAATAAGGACTTGTCTTCAAAATTTGATATTGTTTTGCAAGAAAAGAATGAGATTTCAAATGAAAGGGATTCATTGAAATCTAAACTTGATCTTGCCCTAAATGAAAACCAGATCTTGAAAAGTAAAAATGATTGTGAAAATGTTTTAAAGAAAAGCGAGGATTTAACTTTAAAACTTGATTTTGTTATAAAGAGGATGAATCTTTGAAAATGAACATTTATTATAATTTCAAAGGATTTGGATTTGATTTCTAAGAAAAACATTTCTTTGCAAAATAATATTGATCACATGTTTGCCATGCTAGTGTAGCTTCACCTTCTAGCTCACCTATTTCATGCTTCACTTCTTCTTCCATTATTGAAAATGATATAAATATTTTAAAGAAGAGTATTGATTGTTTGGGCTCCACTTTAAGCCAATGTGCTTTGAACCACACACATTTGGAATCTATGTTTCAAAAGAAACAAGTTCCATCTATGCATGCACGCCATTCATGGCATACACATGCTTCACACGTTCATGCACACAACACTATGTATGCTCATGTGTACACATTTACACATTGTGGACGTAAAGGCCACCTTGCTAAGTTTTGTTATGATCGTATACATGATGAAAATTTAGCAAATAAGTTTGTTTGGGTTAGGAAAGGTGCTAACCTCCATGGACCCAAAAGAGTATGGGTACCAAAGATCACCCCTATTTTATTTGATGTAGGTGTGAGCTCTCACATGACGTGAGAGTGATGGTGCCTTGAAGTGGATGCGTTCCGAGCTATATGATGACTATTTTGGATGCATCACTTTTAAGGAAAGTTTGGTGGAAGGACCACCATGGTTTGGAGGCATAGAGAGTTGCCCTCATAGTTTTGATAACAATCTCATACTCTTCATTTATGTTTGCATGTTTTTAAATCATTCATTTGTAGCATGTCTTGTTTTAATGCTCATTATGCCATATGCCATGCTTATTAGACTATTAACATACATATATAGTACGTGAGATCACCCATTTATATGGACTCATATTTTGTGTTCTCTCCATAGTTTAGCTATTATGTATATCATAGTTCTAATAACATGAGTATTTACATAATGATCATATGAGTTTTGTTTCTATGCTTCATGATTTGATTACATGTTTAGATGTTAATTTTCATTAAAAGTTGAGTATATGCTTGTACTACTAGTGGGCCACAAATAGATTATTATATGTTGTGTCTAAATGCTCATTTGTACCCATTAGATGTACCAGCATAGCCTAGTTTTGATGACTCTTTCATTTTGACTTGTATTCTTATTTTTATGCATATTTTCATGTTTATGATTAGCTTCATGTATATGTCTATTTTGTCTAAACTAATAGTTATACATATACATCCTTGAGCCACTTGCCTTCATACATATACTTTTGTGGACTCGTTCATATTTGGATATGTATGTATACTATAATTTGTACAAAACATACATATGCCTAGAAGTTGTATTATTGAAAATTACAATTTTAATGATTTTCATGTTTTCATTTATAAAGGAATTTCACATTGAGCTTATTACCTATTTTCGTGATTATGGTTTTCACATAACTTGTATACACTCACTTTCATTCTTGTTTACTCATGATTTGTTTTCATGAGACTATATGTGCTTATAGATATTTGAGTGTTTGATGATCGTGTGATTTTCATGTTTCATGAAATATATTTTGTTTTATTCCTTACTTGAAGGATTTCGTATTAGTTTACAATTTTATCATAACTAATTGCGTATTCTTCATTTTGTAGAGTTTTCAATTGTGATAAAACTATTTTAAACTTATTTTTGAAAACCTCTTCCCATCCAAGGGCGGTTGGTTGGGCGACCATGCTTTGTATGCATTATTGAAAATCTATTTAAACTTGTGCATGTAATGGGTGGTAGGAAGTATGAGTTATACACTTGATCTTTATTATATTTCAATTGGTATCACAATTGATATCTATTTTGTATACTCATATGTGTTTCCATATATGTATGTTTCAACTTTAAATAGTATCAATTTCGATTGATATTTAATTTTCCATACATATATATGTGTTTTGATTGTGCTTCCTATATCTTTATATCTTTGAGCACAAATTTGGTTATGATAAGCTTGATTTAATCCTTAATGATAATTATTTTAAATTGGTATCTTATACAAGCTTATGCATATTTTCTATTGATATTTCATAAAGGGGGAGAAAATTCATGTTTTACCTTTCAATCGGTTTTGTTTACCGTTGGTATCTTACTCCCACTCTTTATGTTAAAAAATGATTGAAAAATGATATTGATTTTTTTTGGTATCATACGATTCTAATGAAAATTATTTTCAATTAATATATGTTTCATTTTCAAATTGGTATCAAGAAAATTAAATTGATATTATTCTCTATTTGGTATCTCTATTGCAAATGATTTTTTAGAATTTAACTAAAAAGATGGGTTTATGTTTTCCAATTGGTATCAAAAGTATAAAATATTTTCAATTGGTACAAATTTTTTTAATTGGTATCAAGATTACCTACATGTGTATATCTTTCAATTGATATCAAAATTGTTGTTGGTTTCTTCAAAATGTTTTGTTTATTTTCAATTGATATCATAAATTGGTATCGTGATGTTTTGATGTATACCTCCGTACTTGATTGATATATCTTTCAATTGGTATCATTATGTTTTGATTTATGCAAAAAGGAAGAAAATTATTATTATGCCTTTTATTGTTTGTACCACTTTGTTGATGAATTGACAAAAGGGGGGAGAAATATTTTGGAGTTTATATGCATGTTTTGTGTTTATATGCATGTTTGATTGAAAGTTTTTCAATATACTTTCATATACTTTCAATTGATATCAAAAACATTGTTTTTAAGTTTCATTGGTATCAAGAGCTAAGAACATGTTTATAGAGTTTTATTTTGTGTTTTGATATCAAGAGCAACATTATTTTTAAAGAACATGTTTATGTTTAAATTGATATCAAAAGCATGTTTGTTTTGTTTCCTTATTTTATGCATGTTTATGCATATTTATATTGAGCCATCGTTGCATATCTTTATTGTTTATTGCTATGCATGAGTTAAGGGGGGCTTCTTTGAAACTTAAACTTTAATCCATGCATATGTAACTCCATGAGTTTTGTCATCATCAAAAAGGGGGAGATTGTTGGCCCAGAGGCCCTTCACTCTAGTTTTGATGATGATTAACTCATGTAGTTATAGTTTACTAATAATCTTGTGATATTTAATTTCAGATATTTAACCAAGATTTTAGTAGGTGATTACCTTCAACAAAGATGTTTTGGAGCTTTCACATGGTGATTCAAGAGCTCGAGCGTCAAGTTCACATCTAGCACTCGGTTGGAGTCTAGCTCGGCGGATCACGTTTGGATCGAGTCGACTTGGAGACGACGTTCTACAAGAAGACCTCGATTTATTTTAGTTTAAGATTGTTTAGATCTATTGTAAAGATTAGATAGTGTGATATGCTCAAGTTCACAATACACACATGTTTTCAGTTTAAGTTTCATGTTTATTGGTTTTGGTTTTTCGGTTTAACCGATCTTGGTTTTCAAGTAAAAAACATATATATAATATCTTTCATGTATATTGAAGTCTATCATATACAATATGTTTCAAGCTTGTTTCAATATCATATTTTTGTATTTACATATGTTTTGAAGAAAACGATTTTTCATTTCAAAAATTCAAGTTTCGGAAAATACTGTTTTTGTTTAAGGCTAAATTTCAAGATCACAAAATGGTTCAAATAGTTTGAAATATGTGTTGAATTTTTATCACACATGTTTGTATTTAAAGATATAATAAGAACTGATTTTTGTGAAATTATGTGTTTATAGGATTTAATTAAAGTTAAAAACTCAAGTTTTTAAGTCCTATTTTAGCTGGACTGGCTTACTGTCGGTCGACCGGACCGGTCGACCGTAACAGTAGTCGGTCGACCGGACCGGTCGACCGACGTACACAAGCGTGAAGGCCAGCTGGAGCAGGTGGGCCGGTCGACTGGGCGGTCGACGGGCGGTCGAGTTCTGCTCTCTGGAAATGGCCCCGGTCGACCGACCGGTCGACCGGACAGAGAGTCTGCTCTCTGTATCCAGCCCCGGTCGACCGAGCGATCGACCCGCCAGAGAGCCGTTGCTCTCTGGATTCAGGCACGGTCGATCGGGCGGTCGACCGGTAGGCTCAACAATAAAAAATGTGACCATTGGCCGTCGACGGCCGGTCGACCGGAAGGGCAAATTTGCCCTTGTCAGCTGCCAACGGGCAGATTTGAAATGAGGGTAAAAATACCCCATTTCTTGGTTGTTTTGAAGAAGAATTTTAAGAGCTAAAATTTCATTCTCTCTACTGTTTTAACACAAGTTTTCAAAAGAGTTTTTAAGCCAAAGATTTTATCTTTATTTGTTTTAAAGGGTTGAAAAAATCAAGAAAAAGGAAAGTCTTTGGGATTGGTTTTTGATCTTCATTTCATATCTATTCTAAGAATTTTCCCAAGAGTTTTTTTTTGAGTTTTTGATTTCCAAACTCTTTATTTCTCACACTTGAGCTTATCTATCTATCTATGTATTAGGATCTATTTTGTGAGAAAATTAGTTTGTGGTTGTGGAAACCACCAAGTTGTAAACCTTCCATCTTTGTGATATCCCTCTAGTGAGAGGTGATTGTATTGATATCCCTCAAGTGTGAAGGGATAGTGAAAGTGGTGTTTGGCTCCCTCTAGTGAGAGGTGGAGATTGTGTTGGAATCCCTCAAGTGTGAGGTGATTGTGTTTGAGTGGCTTTAAGCCTAATCCCTCTAGTGAGAGGTGGATTGTTGTTTGGCTAAGTGCCTATCCCTCTAAGTATAGAGGTGATTTGAGTTGTGCCTTACCTCTAGTGAGAGGTTGTATTTGAAAGAGGAGTTGTGTACTCCCGGTTTGTATTTACCTAAATTCTCAGTGGAGGTTCCCTGTGTGGGAAGTCCTGTGTGGACGAGTTAGTGGAAATCCTTCTGTGTGAAGGCGGGGACGTAGAGCTGTGTGCTCGAACCTCGAAACATATCTTGTTGTTTGTGTTTGATCCACTTTCTCTTAACTCTCTCTCATTTATATTGTGCCTTGCATCATTCTTATTGTTCATTCATCTTATATGCTTGGTTGTATTTGTTTGTGTGCCTCACTTGTGTTTAACCAAGAGAGCTTCATATAGCACCTCAACTCTTATTCAGAGGAATCAAAAGGAGTTAGTCCAGAGCCCTTCACCGGGATTCGGCTACACTCTTTGGTTACACTAAGTGTGTTGCAATTAGTTTTGTAATTCCGCATTATTTGTCATAGATTAGCTAGTCACTTATTCACCCCCCCTCTAGGTGATTTCAAAGCACAATAAGAACATGTAAGATATAAAATACAAGTGAGAGAGATATAAGTAATCGCAAATACGAAAGATTTGTTTCGAGGTTTGAGCATACTTGCTCTACGTCCCCGCCTTCAATACTATGAAGGATTTTCACTAAAATCAATCCCGCAAGATCACTCGGTGCCGCAACACCTACAACGAGCTCCCTCAAGAACTCTTTGACCCACAAGTCCCTTACTTGTTCCACAAGAACAACATATGCAAGCACACAATCTTGCCGAGCTCCCACAAGAACTCGTCACAACGCGAACCCACAAGTTCGCCTCCACAAATACAAAGATATAAATTTGGTGATCTCTACGCTTTGACCACAAAAAACACTCTCACAAATAAATGATCAGTAGAGGATAAATATAGCAATGAAAAGCTCAAGTTTGTGTGAGAAAACAAGGTATATTGAGTGGTAGAAAACTCAAGAAATATCTTATGAAAACACTCTTTAAAAACTCTCCTTTTTGATATGAAAGTTTTAGCCCAAAAACATGTGGAGAAAAATCCTAAGAGAGATGGAAAAAATTGGCTCTAAAACTTCTCCCAAATCTTGTCCAAAACTGGCCAAGAGAACCCCATTTCATAGGGCTCAAAAAATTAGCCGTTGGGCTCAAATTTCTAGCCAAACTGACCTGTAGGTCGACGGTCAACGGTCATATTTATGACCGTGGGGTTGTCGATTGACCTCCCGGTCGACCGCACCCAGGTCAAAGACCT
Source organism: Agave tequilana (assembly GCA_038442645.1). NCBI lineage: Eukaryota > Viridiplantae > Streptophyta > Magnoliopsida > Asparagales > Asparagaceae > Agave > Agave tequilana. The sequence goes on along the minus strand of JAVJIF010006077.1, from coordinate 29,268 downwards.
ATCGGACGATCGGTCGATCGACCGAGGAAAGAACCAGAGAGCAGCTCTCTGCCAATCGACCGCTCAGTCGACCAGGGCCAGATCCAGAGAGTAAACTCTCTGGATCGGTCGACCTCCCGGTCGACCAGCCCTCAATCCAGGCTTGTGCATTTTGCCTGTTCATATCTATCGACTGCTCGGTCGACCGACTTCTGGTTCAGTCGACCGGTCGATCGACCGCCAGAAGGCCTGATCAGGGTTTTTAGGGATTAATACTTGGTCTTTTAATATCCTATAAAATCTCATAAAATCACATAATATTCACAAAAATAAGTTCATTAAAATACTTTAAAATCTAAATATGTGTGATTAAAAATCAACAAGTATCACAAACAAGTTGAACTATTTTTGAGGTATAAAAGTTAAAGCTTTAAACAAAAACTGTATTTTTAAAAATCAACAATGAAATGAAAAAACGGATTTTTTTCAAAACTTGTTCAAATACAAAAATAAGATATTAAAACTCATTTGAAACATAGTGTGTATGGATATGATCTAATACATATATAAGATGAAATATCTATGTTTTGACAATAAGTTTAAACAAAGTTTTGATAAATACAAAACTTAAAAGCATGAATTAGAAACATAAAACTAAGTTTTTCTACACATTTGAACCAACAATATATATATGGATGAAATTCAATATACATATAAAACATGTAAACTTGTTTTGATGAAATCTATTCATGAAACCAATTGATATATACTTAGAAGTTCAAAACTAAAATGGTATTTTCTAAAATCAAACTATTCTTATGAAACACAAATAAATTTTGTGTGTGTGTGTGTGTGTCTGAGCTTGAGCAATACACAACTAATCTATCCTTTACATCTTGTCTAAAACAAAAATTTTAACACTTACAAACACTAGACTCGAGTCTTAAAAATCTTCTCTTGAAAATCTTCTTCTCCATCTTGACTTGGTCCAAACCTTGATTCAACGAGTTAGACTCTTCTTGAGTACTTGATGCGATCTTGATGTACGAGCTCTTGAATCAATATATGCTAGTTTCAAAACTTGACTTTGAATCTATCGTTAAAGCTAAACACCGACTAAAATCTTGATCAAATATATGAAAATTATTAAACACAAGATCATTAGTATTGTAGCTACATGAGTTAATCATCATTAAAACTAGAGTGATGGGCCTTTGGGCTAACAGATTCTTACCTCGATGTACTTGATGCAGGCCATTCTCGAATTGCCCTTACTTTCTCCTTGTCTACATGAATTCCTTGTGAACTAACCACAAAATCTAAGAATATCAAGCTTGTGGTCATGAAGTTGCATTTCTTTAGGTTGATGCATAACTCATTTGCTTGCAGTACTGTGTACACATCCTATAGGTATTGGAAATGCTCGGCTTCACTTGAACTGTAGATTAGGATGTCGTCAAGTGAACAACCACAAATTTTCCCAAGAATGGCTTAAGCACTTAATTCATCAATCTCATAAAAGTGCTCGGTGCATTGGATAGTCCAAAAGGCATGACCATCCATTCGTACAGTCTTTTTGGAGTTTTGAATGCCATTTTTCACTCATCTCCCGGCCTAATGCGAATTTGGTGGTAGCCGCTTCTTAAATCAATCTTCGAAAACATGCACAAACCTCCTAATCGATCCAACATATCATCTAGGAGAGGTATCAGAAATCAATATCGGATAGTGATCTTGTTGATGGCTTGGCTGTCCACGCACATACGCCAACTACCATCCTTCTTTGGTGTCAAAAGGGCAGGCACCGCACATGAGCTCATGCTCTCTCTAATGTGCCCCTTTTGAATCAGTTCCTCGATATTCTCCCTTAGAACTTTACTCTCCTTTGGATTCATCTGGTAGTGTGGGAGGTTGGGTAGACTCGCTCCGGCGATCAGATCAATGTGGTGTTGGATATCCCTCATGGGTGGCAGTTTATCCGGGAGCTCGTCATGAATTATTATTTGAAATTCCTCCAGCATTGGCTTCATCTTTTCAGGAACTTTAATTGCTGAGCTGACTTCTTCTTGAATACCAAAGCAAATCGTTGCTTTGTCTCTTTGGACTCCTCCAAGAATTTAGCTCGGTTGCATATCGATATGAACTTTGGTTTCATCTTTAGTCGGTTTCAGTGTTGGTGAAATAGGCTTCATGGCAATCCTCTTGAACTCCCAGGTGAACATATAGATGTTCCTCCTGCCTCGATGGGTAGTATCGACATCATGTTGCCTTGTGTACGCGTCGAAAAAGGAGGATTCGATTGCAAAATTCTTTTGATTGGATAGAAGATTACAATAGATCAGTATTCCGATTACAAGGGAGGGAGGATGTTGAGTCTTGAATCCTCCCTTTGTTTAAGGCTGGATTCTTCAAGTGGCGGTGGAGAGTGAATCTTGTTCTCCGTTGACCGGGTGAACGTTGAGATCTTCCGGGCTCTTCTCTTCGGGTGGTTGACGAGAGTAACACGGCTCTGTCGACCAAAACTCTCAAAGAGATTGTCGGCAAAGTCTAACTTGAGCACAGCAAGCTAGCTGAAGAGTTGGACTCTCTTTCTCTGTCTCTCCTCTCTAATCGACCGACTGTCTGTCTATCTCTCTTCTTCCCCTCATAGCGGCGGGGCTATTTATAGAGGTTTCAGGGGTGAACGTGCCCCCTAAAAACACTCCACAATGAGGGGTTAACTTCCCCATTATGTGGGCGGTGACCGGCCCCATAACCAGGGCAGTTATAACCGAGGCGCAGGTTTCGACCCTCGCGCCTTGATGCTGAGACGCGAGTTTGGACCCTCGCGCCTTTGAGCTACTGAGACGCGGGTTCGGACCCTCGCGCCTTGACGCTGAGACGCGGGTTTGGACCCTCGCGCCTTTGAGCTGCTGAGGCGCGGGTTCAGACCCTCAAGCCTTGACTGAGTGAGACGCGGGTTCGGACCCTCGCGCCTTGACGCTGAGATTAGCCCTGCGTCTGGAGTTTGGGACTCTGCTTTTGACAACTTTGTCTTAATGATTTTTTAGACAGCCTACAGAACCCCCTCCAAAGTTTTTGATATTCCGCAGTTAGCTGGGATGAATTTTGAAATACTTTGGACTCTAGCTGAATCCCCTCTTATGATTGAACTGACAATGCTCCGGTCTCGATTTTGTTTGGAGTATGGCCTTCTTGAGTGTACTGTAGAACTCTTTGAGCCGCCAAAACTGATCGAGTGGAGTGTCTAGATACACAGTCTAAACCTCCCCGATGCTTTTGAGTTTGTTGTTGGTATACTTTAAACCTGGGGTGGACAGTCGTCTGCTTGTGCCAGTGTACTGTTGAACTGCTTTGCAGAAGCAAGGACTGAACGCCAGCTTTTAAAGATGCGGCTTTCATTTGGAAATGAAAACGCGACTGATATTCCACAAGACAGATGCGATTCTTGGGCTGATTGGAAGGATGCGAACTTCGGAGAGATACATCTTTTTGGAGTAAAGACGCAACTTTCTGGACGCAACAATGGCTGTGCTGAAGGGATGCGTCCATTGAAGAGGCGTGACTGTTGGGTGCGAATCTGTGCCATGCCATGCGTGCACTGCCACGTGTCCTGTGGAGCCGACGGGACACCTTCTTTTTGGCGTGCGAACTTCACGCTGTATTAAATGCGCTCTCCACGCGTCAAAAGACGATTCGCCGTTGAGTCAATCGAGCCAAGCGCCGCGTATCTTTGCGAATCGCTGTGGCTATAAATGGCAACAGTCATCGAGAGAGTCATCATTAATTTCTCTTTCGTCTTCGCGAGCATCTGCTAAGGTTTGAGAAAGAAGCTCTCTTCGCCATCTCTTCTTCTTCATCCAACATCGGATTCTTGATTAGCAATGGCACCCAAGGCCAAGCAAACTGCCTCATCTTCAAAGGCGGTCGTTGCTGAGACTCAAAGGGGCGGTTCCTCCATGCAGGAAGCCCCTATCTCAGGTATAACGCATATCAGGCTTAATTTTCGCCATTAGAATGGTTTATGGAGTTCTTGTAACTCTAAAAAAAATCCTTTTTTTTTTTTGAAGAACCGCCAACGCGGATTCGAAACCGTGTTTGATTCTCATACGCGGTCTTTGAGTCGATGAGCACGGCGCAGGCTTGATGCTTGCCATTAAAAGAGTTTACAGAGTTCTTGTAACTCTTAAATCTCCTTTTTGAATATGAACCACCACCACGGGCTCGAATCTGTGTTTGATCTTCAGATGCGGTTCTTGAGTCGACGAGCACGGTGCAGGCTTGATGACCCCTGCTGTTCTTATCTGCTCGAATCTGCGTCTGCTTACTGAACACAGGGCCCCAGTAAGCCTTGCATTCCGGACCCATCACTTAGAATGTTTCTAATTGTGAAAGATTCGGACGCAGACTTGATTTTTGCACATTGTGACATCAGACGCTGATTTCATGAATCTTGTGCCTGAGTCCAAGTACTTAGAGATTTTTTCATAAGTCTTGAATTTTTAAAATGCGGACTCCATGTTGGCCTCATGGTCCTCAGGTCCGGACGCGGATTTTGACAAACTCTGCGTCTGGAATCTCTTCTGCATCTGAATTATAGACACTTAATAGTTTTCGTTTTAGATTTCTGATCAAGTGTCATTTTCTTATGCAGTGCGATATTCCTCCAATCCACTCTCCAAGAAGTGCCACTTCGGGCACGTAGGTGGTGTTGATCGCGATTTAACCTTCGTGCTGCAACGGACTACTTCCGTGACTTGCTGACAAGTCGAAGGAGCGACGAGAGAGGCTCCAATGTTGACCCGGCGACCCTCCGGGAGCTCATGACTGACGCGGCATTCACAACGGATTCTCGCGTTCCGATGAAGAAACCTGCCTTCTTCTTCGGAGACAACATTAGCGAGGGTGGCTATACCTTGCATGACGGAGATTATAAATGGCTTCGTCAGATAGAGGGTAGAAGGTTCTTTCTTCCGAACATGGAGAGAATGTACCCACTATCTTATCTCCAGCATATGTCTGTCCCTCGCCAATGGTGTGGGCGATTACCCGATCTGTCCCCGAAGTTTCTCTCGGCACCTTGGGCTCCAGGAAGGTATATAATGCTGGTCATGAGAAGGAGGTTCTCGGCCTGTTTCTCGGGCTGCTCAGGTCCGATTACCCAGTAGGAGAAACTCCTAAACTCGGCACCACCTTCATTAATGTATTCACGAAAGGGGGGGGTGACTTTCCGGTCGATTTCCGTCCGCTTGGGTGGATTCATTCCACTGACAAGTACTGGTGGGGCAAGATGGTGAGCTTTGTCCTTGCCGATCTTGGAGGTCTGTTGGAGCATGTGGAATTGTACCAAGCGGTCAGGGCCGTGCAGTATGACATTCCACCGAGTTCTCAAAATTTCTTTGGGATCCTGGAGCGTTACAATCCTCCGACGGGGACATTCTTCACTCCGGTTGGAGAGATGGGTCTTGCCCTGCATGAATTGCACGAAGTCTCGGGGCTGGTAATGGGGGACACTCCCTATGAGGAATATGTCCCAACCTCTGAGGAGCTTCACCTTTTGAAGAAAGAGTTTCCTCGGGTGTACGAGACTTATTGGGAGGTGTTATGTCACTTCCACATTTGCGGCCAGATAACCTCTTGGAGGACGAGGGGAGTTAAGCAGCTGTCTTGGGCAAGCTACTTGTTTAATGGTGTCAATCAGAAGGACCAACCAGTGACCCGACTGGCTCCCAGCTCCGACGAAGAGATTGCCGACAGGATCAAGGCTTCTGTAGACTCCTACACCACAGAGTCGAACGAGGATACTTTCAAACCTGACACGGTTTTCGAAAGTTTCCACCACTAGGTCCGGATCCCTATCTCCAATCGGGCACTGTTAGCGAGCTTCTTAATGTTGTGGTTGAAGCGCTGTGTAGTGCCGACACTGCCGCATGAGGTAATCGTTGCTGACGTAGTGTATCCGGCGGTGCTCTTGGCTTATGGTAAGTCCATAGCCTCCTCCCGGCATGGCGACCGGTATTCAAAGCGGGTTGCGGGCCTTAGCTCAGAGTCTATGCAGGGGTAGAGAAGGTTGTCGACTCCCAGGGTGAGCCGATTGTTGACTCAGAGGGGAGGCCGACGGTAAAGCGTCCCAACCCTCGGGTTGAACTTCCCTACACGTACCTAATGGCTTGGTACGTTATGCACTATCCCTCCCTGATGACACCTGTGTCTTGGTGTGAGGGGTTTATCCCTTTCGTACAGCGGTTGAAGAGTTCAAGCTGGTGTAATACTTATATGTATTTCATTCGGAAGTGCATTCTAGCTGCTTCGAACTACCAGCTCAATCGCTGCTTCCCCGAGATTACTGGTGCATCTTATGGGGATCAATTTACCGACCTGGTGGGTTCAGATAATTTCACAAGGCTGTCGTCGGGAGTTTTCTGGTGGCTGATCAATATTCGGCCTGGGTATGTGCTCTTTCGACAAGGGAATTCGTGCACGATCGAGCCATACATGCCGAATCGCTTCGCCCGACAGTTCGGCTATGATCAGTTATACGTCGGCAACCCCAATGCTCAACTCGCCTTCAGTGGGAATTTGTTTGAAGGTGCTCGGGCTTGGTATTATAGCGTGGCTGGAGGGACGGAAGCGCTTTTTCGTCTGCCTCCCAAGGGACCGAAAAGCTGTACCAGCCTTAGCTTCTGCACCTGGTACTTCCAAGCCAACCAAATGCCTGACTTCTCACCAGAGTACTCATGCATTGAGAGTATCAATGCCTTTTATGAAGCAAAGTCGGCGTCCAGAAAGCGCTCGCGAGGCGTCGATGAATATCAGGCGGCTCAAAAGGAGGCCAGAAGGGTGTTAAGGGGGAGCCGAGAGCAGCAAAGGGTCGACAAGTGGTACATAAGCGTCCTCAGGGCTCTACTTCCATCGTTGAGCCTGCCCCCAAGAAGGCCCGGGGAGACTTGACGGGCGAAGTTTCCTTGTCCGAGGCCATCCCTTCTGGTGTTGAGGAGCTGAGGGAAGAAGATGAGGAGGATAGTGCCCCCTTGTTCACACTCGTGGATTGCGTAGCAGGGGCCCCGCATTCTTAGAAGAAGGGGAACTTGCTGACGAACCCACCGCCGCTGACGACCCCACCTCAGCTGATGAAGCTGAGCAGCTAGAAGTTGACCTGATTAGCAGGGATGACGTTGAGATTCTAGGGGTCTCAACTCAGCCTGGGTCTTCTTCGGCTCAAGAGAGGAGGAATGAGGCACAACAGCCTGGGTCTCCTGTCGTATTGATGCCCAGCTCGAGGGTAGTTGATCCCAGTCCCACTACTGGGGTATTTACTGGCAAGGCCCCAATTACCGAGGCTTCTCACGTTGAACTATCGTCCTTATCATCCGGAGAGGATAGATATGATTCAGGTGATGAGGTCGATTTGTGCGATGAACCTGTTCTTCCGGATCCGAGTAAATTCTCACATATCTCGGAGGAGGAGATATATGGGCGTGATCCGGTGACGGCGTCACCAACAGCGGCAGTTGCTTCTGCTGAAGGTACTCTTTCCGCCGTTTTGTTAACCTAGCTCTTCTTTTTAACTAGGGAAAAGAATTTGACGTTTTCTTTTCTTTTGATGTCATATTGCAGGGCTGGTCATGGTTAGCGAGGCCGCGGCTTCCTCCCATATTGAGGAGATGATACAGGAGCTGGCCCAGCAGGAGGGAGTCGAGGCTCCTATTGCTGGGGTGCCTCACGAGAGGGCAATTATCGAAGTCGGGGAGGCCCCACTCTGCAAGATTCGCCCCAGAACCCGCCACCTTTGAACCCCCAACTTGGTAAGGAAACATTGATGCTTTGAATATTTTCCTTTTACCGTCGTGGCTGATGTTCTGGTAATTTGCAGAGAGCACCGAGGAAGTTCAGGTAGAAGATTTGGCGGTCAGGGCCTCCCCGGAAGGCCGTACAGCTCAAACTCGGCCAAGGAACCTGAAGAGGTCGGGCTTGCTATTACTTCATCCGCCGTGGAGGTTTCTACAGATACAGTAGCCCCAGAAGCGCCGGGGGTTACCCCTGCTCCTGCCGTACCTGCCTTAGCCTGACTCTTGTACCGGAAGAATCGGTTTACATCCCTCGCCCTGTGATAGAAAGGAGATCGGGGAGTACTTCAGCAGAAATTTTCCCAGGCACGGTGATACCATGGGGGAACTGACACGTCAAGTGGTGCAGCAGTTCTTTGCCTCTATGCGATCATGTATTGATCTCATTCTGTCTGGGAATAGCTCTTTCGAATTCGCCCAGATGTTTCTCAAAAATCTGGTCGAGAACATCAATTTAGCCGGAGGCCCTTCACCAGCCAAGGCGTGTCTGCTGCTGGTGGAGCAGTTGGGACATGACTTGAAAGAGCTTAGATCCCTAGAGAATGCTGGCTCATTTCACGAGGCCTAGTAAACTCTGACCAGGCTCCTTGCTGCTCAAGAGCAAGAGCGAAAGGAGATGGAAGAAAGGATAGCTGACTCCAATGTTTCCAGGCTGACCATCGAAAGCTAACTGGCGAGTCAAAGGAGTCCGAGATGGTCATGCAGGCTGCGAAGCAGGTTATCCTCGATGCTCGTGCTACCATAGCCAGAGCTGAGGCCTTGATTGCTATCAATGAATAGAAGTTGGCCACTTCCGAAAAGAGGCTAGCGGAATTAGAGGCTGCCAAGGCGCAAGTTGAGGAAAATCTCTCTGTTAATTCCTCCGAGCTGGAATCCCTACGAGTACAGCTGGCTGCGAAGAGATTTTTATCCGAGGAGGAGCTACGGGCCCAGGCTCTCATGGAAGCTGAGAAGGCGCGTCAACATGAGATGCATCGCCTCAGAGAACAAATCCGTTCTTTGGCGAACCAGAATTTCTAGCCTTCTCCTTCTTTTCCTTTTGTAAAGAAAAGGACACTCTATTCACTAAGAGTGTTTGTATTTACTTTTACCATTTTTGAATATTAAAAGTCTTTGAAATTTTTGTTCCACCTTCATTGTTTCACTGTGGATGAGTTCAATTTCTTCATCGCAGTCTTTGGTTGTAGTCCTAGACTGTCTCTGGACAAACTCAGGCTGAACTTAGTCTGCCAAAACGCGACTAAAATTTCTAATGGAGACGCGGCCCTGAGAAACGCGACTCTGACTTGCAAACTGGAGCGCAGTTTTGGAAGGAAGGATGCGGCTCTCGGATGCAACCCTTACTTATATCTGTTGGCCCAAAGGCCCATCACTCTAGTTTTGATGATGATTAACTCATGTAGTTATATTTACTAATGATCTTGTGTTTAATTAGTGACAGATTCATTATCAAGATCTTAGTAGGTGCATAGCTCAACAAAGGATAAAAAGCCAAGATTTGAAGCTAGCACGGTGTCAAGCTTGGACCAAGTCAAGATGATGAGAAGACTTCAAGGGAAGACTTCAAGATCAAGGCTTGTGTCTAGGTATAAGATTTTGTTGTTGTTTTAGAGTAAAATGTAAAGGATAGATAGTTGGTGGATTGCTCAAGTATACCATGCACACACACTCTTGATAGAATTGCTTTCATAAAAGATTTTTATGTTTAGAAAAGAATTTTTATTTTAGTAAAAGATTTTCTTTGTGACAAAATATATATACCTTGGTTTTTGGTATTTCTATCATGTATAGCTTTTCAACCATAACCAAGTTTAGAGCTTAATGTCAAAAACATAGATATTACATTATGATTGTGTAGTGGATTATATCCATACACACTATGCTTTAAAATGAAATCAAATATCTTGTTTTTATATTTTGTGAAGTTATGAAAACCAAGTTTGAAAAATACATGTTTTGATTTTTGATAAAATTTGCAAGACGCTGAAATGATATGAATATGTTGATATATGTCTTGAAAATTTTTATCACAAGTTTGGTTTTCAATATTGAATGTTAAACAAGTTTATGAAATTTTTATAAGTATTAAAAGATTTCAAAATAAATTTTTATACCAGTTTTTCAGACCTGGAATTGGCTGACAGGCCAGTTCGGTCGACCGTGCGGTCGACCGAACCAAGGGCCGGTCGACCCACAGTCGACCGACGTGCACAGACTTGTGCATGTCTGGCAGCACAGTGGTCCGGTCGACCGGACGGTCGACCGCTGCAGAGAGTTCTGCTCTCTGGATTTCTGGGTCGACCGGGCGGTCGACCGGAAGCTCCAACGGTCGGATTTTTGACCGTTGGCGGTCGACCTGGCGGTCGACCGGCAGTGCTGACAGATCCCAACGGCTAGTTTTCTGGCAGCCTATAAATGGGGTTTTTGTCATTGTTTTGAGCCAAGATTTTAGACACTCTTAGAGCCAGTTTTTTCCATTCTTTCAGAAGAGTTTTTCTCCACAAATAGAGAGCTAATACTTCCAATCTAAAGGGAGTTTTATTTAAGTGTGTTAAAAGAGAATTCTTGAGTTTTTCACCATAGTTCTTTCCTTGCTTTTCTCACAATCACTTGAGCTATCCATTGTCTTATCTAATAGGATTGTGTTGTGAGAATTTGTAATTGGTGATCAAAGTGTTGTAGATCACCAAAGATTTCATCTTTGTACTTTGAGGAGACGGGCAAGTGTGCTCGTGGTGGTTTAGAGTTCTTGTGTGAACTCGGTGATTCGAGGTGCGACCTCGGCAAGCTTGTGGAGCTTGCGGGTGTGTAAGGGACTAGAGAGTCCGAGGGCTTATAGGTGTTGCGGCACCGAGGAGAGATCCATTGGGATCTTGCATAGTGGAAATCCTTCGTGTGTCGAAGGCGGGGATGTAGAGCAAGTGTGCTCGAACCTCGAAACATACCCTTGTGTTTGCGATTGCCATCTCTCTCTCTCTCTCTATCTCCTTTATATCTTGCATTACTTATATTGTCTTTACTTTTACATGCTTGATATACCTTGTGCTTAATTGTTATATACTTGCGTGGGATTGTTGCTAACACTTGTACTCAACCAAGAGAGCCAACGCGGCACCTCAACCCATTCAGGGGAATCAAGAGGGGTTTAGTCCAGAGCCTTGCAAAGGGAATTCGGCTACACTCTTGTGTTATACATAGTGTTTAGTGTAATAAGATTTAATTAGGTCATAATTGTTTTAGCTTTCGCATTATTTGCATCATTTGGCATTAAGTGACCATTAGATTAGCCATCACCTATTCACCCCCCTCTAGGTGAACTTACAATTGGTATCAGAGCTTGGTACTCTGATTTGGGTCTAACAACCTAGAGTTAAAGATCCTCATTTATAGGCTAATCACAAGATTTGTACACACACCATGGACTTCATGTCACCACCCAACTTTGACATCCTTAACATCCAAATTTGAAGGTTAAGATGTCATTGTACCTCAAGGCCTTAGGAATTCATGTCTATCTTGCCACTACTAATAATGCATATTGTATAGATGGTAAGAATTTTGAGGATAATGCTAAAATCCTTCATGCTATAAAGTCAACCCTAAATGATGATTATTTATCTAGGGTTTCTAACGTTGATTCGGCTTTTGTAGCTTGGAACATCATCACCTCCCTTGGCGAGAATGAACAATACTATTCGGGGAGCGATTCGGACGTTGGAAGCAACACCTCCAACGCGTGCTATATGGTCCAAGGGGATAACCCCTTGAGGTAAATACCGAATCCGAGGATGAGGATGTTAACATGTCATATGAAGAGCTTTCTACATTTTGTCAATCATTGCTTGAAAGACATGACATGATTAAGAAAGAAAATAAAAATTTGAAAAAGAACATTGCTTGCATGCATATAAAACAAGATTCCTTTAAATCTAACATTGCATGTTTAGAAAAAGATAATAAAAATTTGAAAAAGAATTTTGATGCCATGCTTAATGTAAAAGATTCATTAGAAAATAAAATGGCATGCTTAGAAAAGGAAAATAAAGATTTGAAAAATGAGAATGTTTCCTTGCTTTCTAAATTGAATGATTTATGTGAAGGAAATATGTCTTTGAAAAATAAAATTGATTTGGTGGAAAAACAAAAAGAAGTTGTTTTTCAAGAAAACATTACTTTGAAAAGAAAATTTGTTGAAAAGGAAAAAGAATTTGTTTCACAAAAGAAAAAGAAAAATGATCATATATCTCATCATGCTTCACATGCCACCACTAATGAGATTAAGAATTTGAAAAATAAAATGGATAATTTGAGTTCAACTTTGAACTCTTGTACATTCAATCACACTAAATTGGAGTCTTTGTTTTCAAAGAAACAAACTCCACATGTTCATGCACATCCACATCATCATGCTTATGTTGCACAACATGATCACACTCCTACACATAAGCATACTAAGGTGTACGTATGTACACATTGTGGCCGCAAAGGTCATTTAGCAAAATATTGTTATGATAGATTAGATCATTTTAATTTTGCTAAGAATAAGAATTTTGGGTACCTTACAACAAGACTAACCCCAAAGGACCCAAGAAAATATGGGTACCAAAACTCTCACCCCATGTTTTTGATGTAGGTGAGGGCTCTCACAAGACGTGAGAGGATTGGTGCCTTGGTAGTGGATGCAATGGACTTGATGGACATACATTTGGATGCATCACTATCAAGGAGCTTTGGTGGGACAACCACCATGTTAGGAGCTTTAGAGTTGGTAACAATTTCTAAACTCCTATTTTTATGTACATGCTTGTTCATTCATAATATTCATAGCATGTTCATGTTTTGTGTTGTATGTGCTTCATGTGGTATTTACATGCTTTAGATGTAGAATGTGTCAAACTTGCATTTATACATATACAAATAGTGAATTACAATTGATTCATATATGATTGAACTTCATGCTCATTTGTATCCACTATATGCATATGTATAATCTAGTTTTGATGATTCTTGTTTATACATGTTTCACCTATTTTTATGATTTTACTTCATGTATATGTATTTTTAATTCAAATCTAATAAATATACATGTATACCCGTGAGTCTCTTGCCTTCATGCAAATACATTTGATAGACTCTTTTATATTTGAGATATGTATGTGTATTGTTAGGATTGGATTAATCATACATATACCATGAAGATTAGTGTTTTGATGAAAAATGATTTTTCGTATTTTTGTTAAAAATGTGTCTTATGATCTTTTTGAGCTTCATTGACTATTTTCATAAAAAATGCTATTTACATGATCATTTAACACTCACACTTTTGTTAAAAATATTTTGAGCTTTATAGACCATGAGTGCTTAAATTTTTGTGTATCTAGTTATGTTTATGAAAAACATAAGATTTGATATATTTGAAGGATCTTTAACTAGTTTTTTTTTTTAAAACAATTTTTACTAGTTATTTATTCTTCAAATAAGATTGTCACATGATTCTATTTTTCTCAAAATTTGATGCTTCATGTGTTGAATATTAGTTTATATGTTAGTTTTATCAATACTAGGATTTATACTTGTACATATCATGGGCCACAAATAAATCTATTTATATTTGTGCTTGAATGCTTATTTGAACCCATGAAATGTGCTTGTATTGCTTAGTTTTGATGATACATACATCTTTAAACTTGTATTCTCACTTATTGGATTTGATTTATGATCATGTGTTTTTCATTTCATGTATATGTGTATTTTGCCAAACTTTAAGATATACATGTATACCTCTTGAGTCATCTGCCTTTAATGCAAATCTATTTACATTGACTCAATTGTGTTTAAGAGATATGTATGTATACTTATTGTGTTGTCAAAACATACATATATCTTGAAATATAAATTTTGTTTTTAATAAAAAAATGTGTGATGATTTTCATGTCTTCATAATTTAAAGGAATATTGAGATTAATTGACATTTTTGCTTTATTCCTTACTTGAAGGATTCCGTACTAGCTTTTAAAACATTTTCATAAACTAGTGCAAATTCTTCATTTGATAGAGTATATGATAAGCTTACCCTTCAATTGATATCATTGGATATTTTCAATTGGTATCAATATGATTTCTATATACTCATTTTTTGATTGTATGTATGAATGCTTTCAATTTGAACTATATCAATCTCTATTGGTATTATCTTTCATACATATATGATCTATTTGTGTTTGACTTACAATTGACTCACACTTTAAAAAACACAATGTATATGCTAAGCTTAATTCTACTTTCAATTAGTAATTCTTAAGCTTAAGCAATATGTTTTCAAGATTGATATCAAATAAAAAATAATATGTTGATTTGATATCTCAAAATGTGTTTTATTAAGAAAGTTCAAAATTTTGTTTTGATAAAGAAATATTCAAAAATTTTTTTGATTTGTATTTTCGATATGCAAGGAGAGCTTAACATCTCTCTTACATATGGATTCATGTTGAGTATATTATAAATTGAGGAGCTTGACAACTCTTCTTTATATGATATACGTGTGTAGGGGGAGCTTCACATCTCCTCTTATGCATTACACAATATGTGTTATGTGAGTTAGGGCTTGTCATCCCTTCTTCATGTAATGCATATGTGTAGGGAAGCTAACTTAGCGTCTTCCTCTTCATGAATGTATATTGCATATAAATTTTTATTGATTGATTTGTATTACCCCTTCTTGATCTCTTTGTTTTTGACAAAAAGGGGGAGAACAAAATTTGTTTGATTTGATTTTACTTTGAACCCTTTGTTGATGATTGACAAAAAGGGGGAGAAGTATCTGAGTATATATGCATGTTTTCATTGCTTAAGGGGGAGAAGTATTTATCTTCCTTGTTAATTATGCATATATTTTAGTATTGCAAATAGGAGAAAAAGATTTTGATTTATGCTTGTTGCATGTTTTATCTCCATATTTGCATACATATTCATGTGCCTCATTGTCATATCTATTGCCTATTTGATATGCATGAGTTAAGGGGGAGCTTCTTTGAAGCTTTACTTTAATCCATGCATATATAACTTCATAAGTTTTGTCATCATCAAAAAGGGGGAGATTGTTGGCCCAAAGGCCCATCACTCTAGTTTTGATGATGATTAACTCATGTAGTTATATTTACTAATGATCTTGTGTTTAATTAGTGACAGATTCATTATCAAGATCTTAGTAGGTGCATAGCTCAACAAAGGATAAAAAGCCAAGATTTGGAGCTAGCACGGTGTCAAGCTTGGACCAAGTCAAGATGATGAGAAGACTTCAAGGGAAGACTTCAAGATCAAGGCTTGTGTCTAGGTATAAGATTTGTTGTTGTTTTAGAGTAAAATGTAAAGGATAGATAGTTGGTGGATTGCTCAAGTATACCATGCACACACACTCTTGATAGAATTGCTTTCATAAAAGATTTTTATGTTTAGAAAAGAATTTTTATTTTAGTAAAAGATTTTCTTTGTGACTAAATATATATACCTTGGTTTTTGGTATTTCTATCATGTATAGTTTTTCAACCATAATCAAGTTTAGAGCTTAATGTCAAAAACATAGATATTACATTATGATTGTGTAGTGGATCATATCCATACACACTATGCTTTAAAATGAAATCAAATATCTTGTTTTTATATTTTGTGAAGTTATGAAAACCAAGTTTGAAAAATACATGTTTTGATTTTTGATAAAATTTGCAAGACGCTGAAATGATATGAATATGTTGATATATGTCTTGAAAATTTTTATCACAAGTTTGGTTTTCAATATTGAATGTTAAAATAAGTTTATGGAATTTTTATAAGTGTTAAAAGATTTCAAAATAATTTTTATACCAGTTTTCCAGACCTGGAATTGGCTGACAGGCCAGTTCGGTCGACCGTGCGGTCGACCGAACCAAGGGCCGGTCGACCCACGGTAGACCGACGTGCACAGACTTGTGCATGTCTGGCAGCACAGTGGTCCGGTCGACCGGACGGTCGACCGCTGCAGAGAGTTCTGCTCTCTGGATTTCTGGGTCGACCGGGCGGTCGACGGAAGCTCCAACGGTCGGATTTTTGACCGTTGGCGGTCGACCTGGCGGTCGACCGGCAGTGCTGACAGATCCCAACGGCTAGTTTTCTGGCAGCCTATAAATTGGGGTTTTGTCATTGTTTTGAGCCAAGATTTTAGACACTATTAGAGCCAGTTTTTCCCATTCTTTCAGAAGAGTTTTTCTCCACAAAATAGAGAGCTAATACTTCCAATCTAAAGGAGTTTTATTTAAGTGTGTTAAAAGAGAATTCTTGAGTTTTTCACCATAGTTCTTTCCTTACTTTCTCACAATCACTTGAGCTATCCATTGTCTTATCTATCCATAGGATTGTGTTGTGAGAATTTGTAATTGGTGATCAAAGTATTGTAGATCACCAAAGATTTCATCTTTGTACTTTGAGGAGACGGGCAAGTGTGCTCGTGGTGGTTTAGAGTTCTTGTGTGAACTCGGTGATTCGAGGTGTGGCCTCGGCAAGCTTGTGGAGCTTGCGGTGTGTAAGGGACTAGAGAGTCCGAGGGCTTGTAGGTGTTGCGGCACCGAGGAGAGATCCATTGGGATCTTGCATAGTGGAAATCCTTCGTGTGTCGAAGGCGGGGATGTAGAGCAAGTGTGCTCGAACCTCGAAACATACCCTTGTGTTTGCGATTGCTATCTCTCTCTCTCTATCTCCTTTATATCTTGCATTACTTACATTGTCTTTACTTTACATGCTTGATATACCTTGTGCTTAATTGTTATATACTTGCGTGGGATTGTTGCTAACACTTGTATTCAACCAAGAGAGCCAACGCGGCACCTCAACCCATTCAAGGGGAATCAAGAGGGGTTTAGTCCAGAGCCTTGCAAAGGGAATTCGGCTACACTCTTGTGTTATACATAGTGTTTAGTGTAATAAGATTTAATTAGGTCATAATTGTTTTAGCTTTCGCATTATTTGCATCATTTGGCATTAAGTGACCATTAGATTAGCCATCACATATTCACCCCCCTCTAGGTGAACTTACAATATCCGGATGCAGAATTCCAGGATGAAGTGAGGACGCAGGTTTATGCTCCCCCAGAGCTGACGCGAAGATACGCGAACGCGACTTTGTCTTAGTGGAGGCGCGTCTCTGGATCCTTGACTTTGTACGAACTCAAATCATATCGAGTTCATAACAGGAATACCATTGTCATCTTGCAGTGTAGACGCAATCTTCAGGTACTTGTGATACCTGAAAGTGACGTAGATCTTCTCTGTCGTAGAAATAAGCCTTAGGACGCAGCTTTTGTAGCTTCAAAGTGCGACCCAGAACGAGTCCTTTTTGCTGAGGAGACGCAGCTATGGACTGTTTCGAGAGACGCGGTCATGATTCTCTTAATTGGCATGAAGAAGGACGCCGTTTTCAAATTCATATAGGGATGCAAGTTCCTGGACGCGGCTCTTAGGCCTGCGTTTTGGTGCAACTTCTCAGGCGTTACATGCAGCCGGTCATAAAGATTTTACCGGATCTTTTAAACGTCAAATCGTTGTTGACGATTGGGGACTCGCACCATTTGATGCGTCCTGAAGCGGCAGCCCACGCGTCGGTTCCTCATTGGGCTTTAGGCGTTAATGCCTTTAAATGCCAAACCGGCGCTGGCGGTTGGAGATCTGCGTCTTCGACGCTTCCCGAAGCGACGCTCCACGCGTCAGCCTTCCATTGGACTTTGACCCTCGTGCGGTCATTAAGGCCGACGGTTCTGATTAATGAGCCATTAATTATGGTCATTATGGCCTGCCTATAAATAGGGCTTACCCCCCTTTAGTCGTCCATTACAAAAACTACTTTCTTTTGAAAGTGAGTGTTCAGAGAGACTCCATCTTCTCCCTTCAAGGACTTTACCAGGGGCTTGCCTCTATGGACGAAGATGACCCAGAGCTTTCATGCTTCTGTTTGGTCTCTTCAGAAGATTACCACTGTCAAGTGATTTCAATAACAGAAAGCGTCTCCTTGAGCACCTTTTATGTCCGTGCTTCGATGCAGAGAGTTCAACTCTTAATAGAGGCCTCTGCGGGTACGCCATCCTGATTTGCCATGATAGTTTTAGTCCAACTAACTTGAATTTTGATATCTCTTAAAGAGATTCATCATCTGGATTTTCTCTTGAAGTCAATTGGTGCCTTCCTCTTTTGGAAGTTGCGCCATTGGCTTAAGTTTCTCTGGATGCAAATATAGTGGACTTTGGCACCTGGCCGCCGGCTTTGCACACAGAGCTCGCGTCTTGAGGCCGCTGACTTGGAAGAGTTTCGACTTCGGGCTGAAGGTTTCAGGCCTGAATTTTACAACTCCTGTTCATCCAACAAGGAGATGACAATTTTCGCGTCTGAAACCCTTCGCGTTTCGTACTTTAGGCGCAGATGCAAAATGAAACTGCGTTCGAATTCTGTGTATATCACAGTTTTGATCGTGCTTGTTTCTGCCACCGCAGAAGCTTTTGGCTCACTATGCGGGTCATTCCCGCGTCTGCAGTCTTTCGGCAATAGCTGCGTCTGTCACTTAGTTTTTTCTGTCGAAGTATACTAAGCTTCAGATCTTCTTTCTTTATTTGCTTCTTGCAGGTAGGCTTGATCATCCTTTTTCATGTTCGCTGGGCCCCTGGGAGAATATTTCGGCCGGCGAACTTGTTCGATGTTCGTCCATAAGGGAAGAAATCACGGTCCCCGTCGTCCACAAGGGAAGAAATCATGATCCCTGACGGGGACTTAACCCTCGCCAAGATCTCTTTGGATTCAATGCACCAGTCATGCTTCTTGGCATGGCATGGTCAGAGTGAGCATGGCGGCGCGGGGGTAGCGGTGGATATAGTGGTGGGTAGCATCCCCTGTGAGGTCTCAAAACCTCCTCTTTACCCCAGAAGTGACATCGAGGAAAGCTCTATGCTCATTGGATGACTTTCTAGAGGTAGAGATGTTCATCAATGAAGGATCATACCCTCACTTCGGATGGTTATGTGGAATCGGAAGATTCTGCTGCCTTTCGACCTCAAGAAACACCATTGTTCTCGGTCAACCAGAGACTTCTTCGATGTTTACATCATGCATCGTGGTGCAACTAGCTTCTGATCGTTGCCACAATGTCCGATCCTACTTTGGCGCCCTTCCAAACATCCTGTACTTGGAGTTGTATGCAGCTTGAGGAGTGAGTGCAACCTCTGAGAGAGAGAGGGACTTCTTTGTACTCCCTAACTGTAACACTCAATCTCATTGTATAAGAGAGCGTTTTGTATCACTTTCATATGCCTGGATCTAAATAAAAGCGACACTTTTCTTTTTGTCTCTTCTATTGTCTTGAACTTTTTGTTTTTAGTCAGACGCATAGAAGCAAAGAATCTTTGACATTGCCAAAACTTATGATGATAATTTTAACAAGTCAAGTTTTGTGGGGGAAAGAATCTTATTTCAGGAACTCCACAATACTGTCAGAGGTGTAATATTAACTTGACAAAGATAGAATAATTTTGTGGACCTGCCACTCTATAAAGGAGAGTGACAGGTGGGATTTGTACCCCCAGGGAAGATGAACTTTTATCAGAGGTTTGGGATTAACTTGATTAAGATGAGCTGGGGAGTTAATGAAAACACTGTTTAATGGTGTAGTGTAACCTGACGATAATGTTTTTTTTTTTAAAGTAGACTCGTTGTTCTGTTGGGGAGAATAACAAGTGAGACTAGACTCGTGGAGAATCTAGGAAAGTCTTTACCGTTAGAGGTGTGATATTAACTTAACGGGTTGAATGTAATCTTGTCAGAAGTGTAGTATTAACTTGACAAGGATGTGAGTCAGAGGTATGATATTAACTTGACTCAAAAGCATTTCAGTTTTGTTTAGGAAAACTAAAAGTGTCACTGTCATAGGTGTAGTGTTTAACTTGACAATGAGGGTAATGCTAGAGGTGTAATTTGAACTTGGCATTAGTCATCTCGACTTCAGCGAGGAAGTCCGAGGAAAGGTCATGGCCCTAAGTGTATTGTTGAACTTAGCAATGACCTGGATGCTAGAGGTGTAGTATTAACTTAGCATCGTTTATTTCAGCTTCGATATGGAAGTCTGAAGGAAGGTGACTGTCAGAGGTGTAATATTAACTTGACAGAAACTCGATGTACTGTTTAGAAGTATAATATTAACTTAACAGTAATTTGTCAGAAATTGATTGCGACATGAGCAATTTGAGGACCTGTCATTCTATTGATGAGAATTGACAAGTGAATTTTGAAGTGCCAGAGGTATATGTTAACTTGGCAAGTTTGAAGTCTTGCTGCTCCACGTAGAGTTACAAGTAAAGTTTGTACTCGACAAGGAGTATTGAGAATTTTCATTACCAGAGATATAGTGTTAACGTAGCAATGATTGTATTTTGTAGACCTACCATTCTGTGGATTAGAATTGGTAAGGGATTTTTGGAGGGAAGAGCGGAACTACATCCACTTAGGATTTTTAGCAAACCCTCAGCTATCAAGGGTTTGATATGCCTTACCAACTACCGTTTGAATTGGGCTAGCCATGCTATTCCCCTCAGCATAGTGAGTTGTCGAAGACTTATGTTGGGCTTAGAAGCCAACATTTTCTTCTGTCCTTAGCCGTCGGAGGCGTTGGATCAAATGAAGAAGCTCTTCTTGTTTTGATCAGAGGTGTACTTTTAACTTGATCGGTAGAGGAGTACTATTAAGGATAGTACCTCTTCAAGAATCTGCCATTGATCGGCATCATGAGTGTATCGCCATTTGAAGTTATGAGGCGATACGATCCATTTGAGTAGACTGACTCTACTACGAATGGTCCTTCCCATTTGGGTTAGAATTTTCCTTTGTCTTGTGCGTCATCACCATGGGTTTTCTAACGGCTAAGACAAGGTCGCCTTTCTTGAAAGTTCGCACTTTAACTTTCTTGTTGAAGGCTCTGATAATTCGAGCTTGGTAAAGCTCGATTGTTGTTGGGCCTGCAGACGTTTGTCATCTAAGGCTTCCAATTCTTGGAGTCGCTGTTTATGCTTCTCCTCATTTGTCATCTCTGCTGTTAAGGCAACGCGTAGAGATGAAATTTGGATTCCAATGGAAGCACGGCCTCACACCCTATACCAAGGAAAAGGGTGTAGCTTTAGTCGGGGTTCGCACAGTTGTGCGATAGGCCCATAAGCATTCACTCAGCTTGTCGTCCCAGTCACGTTGACTTTTCGAGACGAATTTCTTGAGAAGCTTGCCAATGGTCTTGTTGAAGGCTTCTGCGAGACCATTAGCGGCGGGGTAGTATGCCGTTGAGGACACACTCTGGATTCTGAACTTAGCGCAGAATCTCTGGAAAGCCTGACTGATGAACTGGGGCCCATTGTCGTGGACAATTCGTCGAGGTACCCCAAAACGGTAAATGACGTGATGTTTCACAAACTTGATCACATCAGATGACTTCACCTCCTTCAAAGGAACGGCCTCAGCCCATTTGGAGAAGTAATCGGTTATTACCAAAATAAACCGATGTCCTTTTGATGACGGCGGGCTGATAGGGCCAACTACATCCATACCCCACATTTTAAATGGCCAGGTAGAGGTTGTAGAGTGAAGGTACCCTGGTGCTTGATGGATGAAATCGCCATGTACTTGGCAGGCGTGACATCTTTTGGCATAGGTGACGGCGTCAGCGATCATCTTAGGCCAATAATATCCCAGCCTTTGGAGTCGGTATGCAAGTTTTGAGCCAGGTTGATGGGCTCCACACATACCGTCGTGAGCTTCTTTCAATACATCTTGGGCCTCCTTTGGTGAAAGACAGCGGAGCAAGATCCCGTCATGCGATCGACGATACAATGTTCGCGTGATCGCATTATAGTAGAATTTGGGGGCTTTCCTTCGAATGGCAGCCGCTTCTTTGGTGTCCTGAGGCAGGATGCCGTACAAGACATAATCAATGTAGGGGAATCGCCAGTCTCTAAGCTCTAGATCAATTGACAATTCCAGTGCTTCTTTATTTGAGAATCTGCCGCTGACTCCTGGTAGCCCTCAAGAGTAATTCTCAGGCAATACAGGTCGTGGCTGTAGACAAATACCTTCTCCATTGCTCCAGCTGGAAGAGCTAAGGAGGCAGCGAGGGATGGGAGTACATCGCGTGCGCATTTTGCCTGCGTGGTACATGGTCGATGTAGAAGTTTGTAAACCTCCCAGCCATGTGGACAGTTGCGTTGTAATAGGGTACTAGGTCTTCATGTCTGACTTCGTACTCCCCGCGAACTTGGCTGACGATAAGTTTGGAGTCGCCATATGCTTCGAGATTTTTAACGCCAATCTCATCGGCGAGTTGCATCCCAATCAAAAGAGCATTGTACTCTGCCACATTGTTGGAACAAGGCTCGGTTAATGAGACAGCTCGAGAAATCACATGGTTCTGTGGAGAGATGAGTACTACTCCTACCCCTGCCACTATGTGTCCTTTTGGGCTTGTTCTTGATGCACCGTCAAAGAAAAGTTGCCACACTTGCCTTTCAAAGGATGTCCGGGTCTGGCAGGCTTCAGCGACCTCGTCTGGGAGATCGTCATAAAGTTTGGTTGCCCTCGGATCTGGATGCTCAGCCAGGAAATCCGCCACTGCTTGTCCTTTAATGGCCTTCTGTGGTAAAAAGTGCATTTCATATTGAGATAACAATATGGCCCATTTTGCCAGTCGGCCATTTAGCGATGAAGGCTTTGTCATGAGTAACCTCAAGGGTTGACTTTTGATATGACATTTATGGTTTGACCTACCAGATAGTGTCGCATTTTCTGAATAGCAAACACAGTGCCAAACATTCCTTCTCGATCGGGTTGTACCGATGTTCGGCTCCGATCATTGTTCTACTCAGATAGTAGATCGCTTGCTCTCGTCCTTGATCATCATTCTGAGCTAGTAGAGCTCCCAAAGAATGATCCATTGCTCGGACGTATACCAGGAAAGGTTTTCCGGATATCGGAGCTGCAAGGACTGGTGGTTGTGTGAGGTATTGCTTGATTTCCTCAAATGCTTGTTGGCAAGCGTCATCCCAAATGAACGAAACACCCTTCTTCATTAGCTTAGCGAAGGGTGGCATCTTTCGGAGAGATTTGAGATAAACCTGCGGATGTATGCCAATCGTCCTTGCAATCCTCTGAGTTCCTTGAGATTCCTCGGAGGTTGCATCTCCTGGATAGCGCGAATCTTTTCCGGATCTAAATGAATCCTGTGGAAGTCACTACAAACCCTAGGAACTTGCCGCTGGCCACCCCCAGGAAGGATTTGGTAGGGTTCATCTTCAATTGATGCGCCCGCATGATACCAAAGACAGCCTTAGGTCAGATATGTGATCACCTTTAGCGCGACTTTTTACCGCAATGTCATCAACATAACATTCCACTGTTTTGCGCATTTGCTGATGGAAAATGGCATTCATGGCCCTTTGATATGTTGCCCCTGCATTCTTCAGTCCGAAGGGCATGACGGTTGTAGCAGTAGACCCCTAGTGGTATTCTGAAGGAGGTATGCTTTTTCGTCGTCAGGATACATTTTGATTTGATTATATCCTGAGAATCCGTCCATGAAGGACATTCGTTCGAATCCACATGTATTGTCAATCATGACATCTGTGATTGGCAGTGAGAATTCGTCCTTGGGACAGGCCTCGTTCAGATCACGAAAATCGATGCAGATTCGGATCTTTCCGTTCTTCTTGGCAACGGGGACAAATTGGCTACCCAGTCGGGATGTTGTTCTTCCCTGATGAAGCAAGAATCTATAAGCTTTCTGACTTCTGATTCTATTGCCTCCATTATCTCTGGGCGAAATCGTCGCTGTTGTTGTTTGACAGGCTTTACGTCCGAATTGATGTTGAGGCGGTGCATAGCCACTTGAGGATCAAGTCCGGGCATGTCTTCGTAATTCCAGGCGAAGACGTCTATATACTCTTGTACAAGAGATATTAGATCCTTTTTTCCGAAGGTGACAGGCCGTCACTTATGAAGATGGGCTTAGGATTAGCCTCATCCCCCAGATTGATCTGAACAACCTTGTCTTCTGTGGGTGGCTCTCGCTGTTCAAAGCGGGTATCTCAAAGAGTATTAAATGTTTGATCCAAGGATCTGTATCGGATTAGATCATTTCTTCATCTCCGTCTTCCAGGTGGCTTGTTGAAACCATATTCACTGAAAGTTCTCTGAAGATGTTGCCGACACTAGCATCTGACTCCCACGAGGACGTGCCCGATGAGTAATCATGGCCCAATGTCTCTTCAGAGTCAGAGGCTGATGGGATCGGAGTTGACACATAGCCCAACCCCTGCGAGTCGTGATGATAATAATAATCAGGTGCTTTCCCTTTCGGCACAAAGGACGAAGTAGTGTTCTCCTTCCTTTGCCGAAGTTCAACCCGAGTCTGCTTGTTAGGTCATACCCCATGTTTTTCATCATTCTGAGTGCCTTTGGCTCATAATGACCGAACTGAGGGGATTCCTGCTCGCCTTCTGATTCTTCATGAGTCATTGGTTCGGATTCAATTCGTCCGAAAGAATTGGTCTTTGGCCTTTCCTTCTCGCTGGAACCATGAATATTGATTCTTGCGCATCGCCGACATTTCGACATGTTCCGAAGGACGATTTCACCGGTACATGCAATGATGTCAAAGCATCCATTGCCGACCAGAGATCGTCATCCACGTCGGTACTAGTGTCTGATGGCACTGAATCAGAAGCAAACACAGAAAATACGCCAGATCTAAATCTTCATTATATACCATCCGCCTACATCATCGGCGGATGTATTATCAACATCGGGTTTATTAATGCCCGTTACAGGTGGATCTAGCTCCCACACACACTCATCTTTTTCCGGCTCGGTGTCAGCTTCATTACCAGAGTCAGGCTCCTCTGGTTGCGGGATTTCATCTGCTTCCACAGAGTCCTAGTACAGGAGGGAATCTGTGAAAAATTCTCGACTCCCTTGAACGGATGCCTTTCGGCAATCAACGTTCGTACCTTTCCACTCTCGTCAATGTATTTCATGACTTGGTGGAGGGTAGAGGGAACGATAGAATTATGATGAATCTAGGGTCGTCCCAACAACAAATTGTAGGAGGTGTCAGCATCTATGACATAGCATGTCACTTCCGACCTCAGGTCCCGATCTGGCATTTGAGTTTGACCTTCCCCATTGGACGGGTACTATTGGCATTGAACCCATAAATGGTCGTCTGAGTAGGGCTCAAACGATGAGTAGGATTCCCCAAATGTTGCATGACCCGGCGAGGCATGATGCTCAATGCAGACCGGGATCTACTTGAATGCGGTTCACCTCAGATGATCCAATATACCCTGCGAAGTAAAGGGGTCGATCATGTTTCCCTTTGACTTGCATATCATCTGCCGTGAAGGTGATGCAGGGAATATTTTGGGAGGCGTGGAGGCAATCCTCTACATCTTCCTCCTTTGGTAGCTGGGTCATGAAGACCTCAGCATTAGCCAGAGCTTCTTGTAGAGTTTCTCTGGTTGACTTTGATAGCCTGAGGAGCTCATAAAGAGTAATCCGCACGGGATGTTGGCTAACTGAGCCAGGACATCAAAGCGGTAAGGTGCTGTGGATCCTTCCGCTACGTCTTTTGAAAGAGCTCGAGAAAATCAAAGTTCTTTCTGTTTCTCACGGGTGCTTCGTGGAGGTTTTGGCTGGCTCTGCAGCGGGTCTTGGAGGAGTTACCACCGTTTCGCCATATTTTTCCAAATATGGCTGCCCCGAACGGGTTTCTGCCACCAGCTGACTGGGTTCTGCGGCCAGAACTATTGTCTCCTCTTCTGAGTTGGTTAGCGAGGGAATATCAGTTTCCGCTTCTCGAGAAGAGGCACACACCACGTTGCAGGATGAAGCCTTTGCTTTGCCTTTGGACTTCTTGCTGGTTACAGTAGTCCATTGCTGGCCATCAATAAGGTCGGGATGAACCACATGACTTCCCTGAGGTGTGGGAACAGGTACTAGGCCCTTTCTTCTGCTGCTGGTGAGGGTCTGTGTTGACCATTCTCAACTCTCCTCTTAGGATAGGGACTACTCCACAGGGTGTTGGGGGTTGTCTCCCAAATGGAGAAATGACGTCATATTAGCCGTCACCTTCTTCTGCTCTGGTCGGAGTTTCAATACCTCCGCGTCAATCAGGGCCTGAAGGATGTCCTTGAAGACATAACAGCTCTTGGTGGGTGTCCCAACATCCTATGATACATGCAGTAGCTGGGATTATCAGTTTTACCGACTTCCTCGAGACGCCTAGCTTCAGGAAGCTTCAGTCGATTGCTCTTGTTGAGTAATTTGAAGAGCGAGTCGACATGTTCATCCTTGAAGGAATACTGCTTGTTGGCCTGTGGTTGGCTTGAAGAGCCACTTCCCTTGACCGGTTGAGGTTTGATAGGGGATTTGGTCTCTGCTGCCAAGTTATCCTTCCTTTTTGTTTGGATGGATGTGTCTGGCGCACGCCTTGTTGACCTCTCCGGCCTGGGCTTACCTTCTTCCGCTCTGACGCGGGCGATAATCTCCTCAGCCTGTTCACCTTGTTGGACTAATTGCTTTCAGGTGCGGCTTTCAGCAACTCCTATTTGAGCAAGGAGTGAGGTTTGGAGATTGTGGCGGCATGTTTCCACCAGGGTAACCTGGGTCATACCGCTCGGACATCGGAGTGCCACGTTCCGAAATCTTTCCACGAAAGATTTGACGGATTCTCCCTTTCGCTGTTTAGTAGCCAAAAGGGTGGGCATTGTGACTTCCGAGTCATCTTCGAAGAAGCGTGTTAAGAAAAGCTTCTCCAAATCACCCCAGTTCTTGATGGAGCCTTCTGGGAGCTTCATGAACCATTCAAAGGCGAGCCCTTTCAGGTGCCAATGAATAAGCGTGCCAAGATAGCATCATTATCTACTACATTCCCTGTTTGGATTTGAAGTAGTAGATATGTTGGTTGGGTGACCCCTTCCCATCGAACGCTTGGAGGGTTGGAGCCTTGAATTGGAAGGGTATGGAATCAGGTCCCACTCGGTCGGATAAGGTCGGACCACTCCAGCTTCTTGGAGGCCTTTACGATTGGTAAGGGCCTCTAGGTGTCGCTCCAATCGACTCATTCTCTTAGAATGAACCTTCTCATAGTCTTGGTCGTCTTTTCCTCGTGATGAGGATTTAGACGAACTAGAAGTAGATGGCTCGTTCTTCTCGGAGTGTTTGGAAGATGAGCTTTCTCCCTCTTTTCGTTTGCCCTTAAACTTTTTAGGGGGAGATTTCCTCCTGTCTTCGAGCAACTGTGCGAGCATCTGCTTGAGAGAGTCGATAGATTCTGTTGAGCAAGAATCATATCGAGTTGTTCCTTCTGGACCTGGGCTTGCTGCTCCAAGCGCTTAGCGGTCTCCTCAGGAGTGCTCGTAATGTATGTGAAGGCCTCTTTCTCCATAGAAGAGTTTGAAGCCTGCGACTCTGCAATGGCAGAGTGCGAGTCATTAATCTCAATGCCCCGGGCTAGGGCATTGTAGTTGATCGGGGGAATGGCCCCGGTCCGGGTGCGAGTGTGTCGGTACACTCCTTCCGTTCAGAGTCAGACTCGTCGGAGCTGACTACAGGCTGTTTTCCCCTGCTCCTGCTCGTCATATTTGCAGTGAGCTCTGGATACTCAGTGTCAGAGAAGATCCTCCGCCTGTGAGAGCGTCTTCTTTTGGCTGATGGGGGAATCAGGGTCAGCTGTCTAACTAAAGACTGCTGGTTCACGCCTGAACCACAACGGCACTCAGAGAGCATAGAGATGAGCCGTTGGCAGCAACATGATGAAGTGGTTTGATTAGCACTTCTTTTCTTTGTCAAGTAATCCCTTAGATCCATGAGAAGAGGATCGAAGAGATTAGCCTCGCAACTTCGAGGGCGGAAGGCATCCTTGCGCTGTACAGCTTGGACGCAGGATTCAGAGACGCGGTTCTCGCGTCGCAGCTTTAGGACGCGTGTCTGGCGTCTCTGCTGAGAAAAGAGACGTGGCTGTCGCGTTGCTGCTTGGTCCGTCGGGGCAGGGACGCTTGAGAGAGAGTGGACTGCTGGGCTCTACGCCTAAGGGCGCGTGCCTCTTGTACTTGATGAGGCGCGCAAGCTTCGCCTTGGCGTCTGGTGAGTAGGGCTTCAGAGGAACTAATTTGGGGAGTCTCGTGCTTGGGCCGCCAAACGCGGACTTCGCGTGCTGGATGCGGCGTAGCCAAGACGCCAGTTTGAACCTTGCGTCCTGCCTCAGTTGGACGATCAGAAGTTCAACTTGTAGCTGACGCGCACGCCTCCTCTGTCGGCGCTCAGCGTTTCGGTTGCGTCGTGGAGGTGGAGAGAAACCAAAACGACCTGGTGCTGAGGGAGAGGGTGAACTAGCTGGACATCAGAGGGCTTGACCACGCGGGTCTCCTGAGAGACGTTGGCGCGTATGGCGCGGTTGGCCGCGATACCCTTTTCAGTAGTTGCGCCTGAGGTCACGCGGGTCTCCTGAGAGACGTTTGGGCGTGTGTCACGCTTGGTGCGATTGGCCGCGACACCCTTCACAGCAGCCGCGCTTGAGAGAGTCTCAGAGCGGGTTTTCGGGGTAAGTCCCGTAGAGACCCTGCGATAGACGCGGGTCTTTGGGCTCTTGGAGCCGGAAGAGAGAAACTCTTCATACTTTGCCTGGTCGAACTCGACGACAAGCGATTCGACCATCTTCCCTTATAGAGGACGTCACCTTGCGCCATGATTTGCTCATCAGTAACAAATGTAGTCCCCAGCGGAGTCGCCATCTCTTGTACGCATCAGAAAAGGAGGATTCGATTGCAAAATTCTTTCGATTGGATAGAAGATTACAACAGATCAGTATTCGATTATAAGGGAGGGAGGATGTTGAGTCTTGAATCCTCCCTTTGTTTAAGGTTGGGTTCTTCAAGTGGCGGTGGAGAGTGAATCTTGTTCTCCGTTGACCGGGTGAACGTTGAGATCTTCCGGGCTCTTCTCTTCGGGTGGTTGACGGAGTAACACAGCTCTGTCGACCAAAACTCTCAAAGAGATTGTCGGCAAAGTCTAATTGAGCACAGCAAGCTAGCTGAAGAGTTGGACTCTCTTTCTCTGTCTCTCCTCTCTAATCAACCGACTGTGTCTATCTCTCTCCTTCCCCTCATAGCAGTGGGGCTATTATAGAGGTTTCAGGGGTGAACGTGCCCCTAAAAATACTCCACAATGAGGGGTTAACTTCCCCGTTATGTGGGCGGTGACCGGCCCCATAACCAGGGCAGTTATAACCGAGGCGCAGGTTTCGACCCTCGCGCCTTGATGCTGAGACGCGAGTTGGACCCTCGCCGCCTTTGAGCTACTGAGACGCGGGTTCGGACCCTCGCGCCTTGACGCTGAGACGCGG